>JBAMNC010000097.1:0-191846 GCA_037902135.1 Cetoscarus ocellatus | reverse complement strand
TTGCTCTTTGACCTTTTTGTGTGGAGTTTGCATGTTCTCCCTGTGAATGCGTGGGTTCTCTCCAGGCACTCCAGCTTCCTCCCACAGACCAAAAACATGTTCATTAGGTTGATTGGTGACTCCAAATTGCCCTTAGGAATGAATGTGAGAGTAAATGGTTGTTTGTTTCTCTATGTGGCCCTGCGATTGGCTGGTGACCGGCTCAGGGTGTACCCTGCCTCTGTCCCAATGTCAGCTGGGATAGGCTCCAGCTCCAGCCCCCCCCCCCCCAACTCCAAAAGTCATAAATGGTGATGATGTAGTAATTACTAATAAATAGGGATGCACAATATTATTGGTTTGATATCGGTATCGGCAGATATTTAAATTTTTGCAGATATTTACGGACAAAATGTCAGCCACACATATCAGTCATATATCAGCTGGAATACTGGCATATTACATGAATGTACAATATTGATGCACCTTCTCATCACTGCATTGGTAAGTTTAAAGATCAAGGGTTTCATTTTTGTAAGAGTTAAATGTTGTTTTTCTTGTTTTACACCTGATCCTCGCAAAAATATACTGTAACACCAAGAAAAAGGTCCATTCTTCTTAAGTACAGAGCTTGTGCTCTTGACCAGAAATATCGGTATCGGTTTCTGCGATAATTAATTAAACATATCGGCATATCAGATATTGGCAAAAATCCAATATTGTGCATTCCTACTAATAGAGTATATTACAATTTATTGTTGAGAGTGCATGGCTACACCATTTGAAAAATACTCTTTCTCTGACAGATACAGATCAAGGACTGAACAGTAACACTGGCAGAACTTTAACGTTGTTTGTGGGATGATGTTTTTTACAGACCCATTTTCCTGGTGAATTATTTTAATTGCTGATAAAGACAGAAGTGGTGACTCACTGAAATGGCACATAGCCCTGAAAGACCTATAATTGAAAAGTGTCCATTATGTCTGTTTTATTTTCCTGCAGGTGCTCTGAAGAGCTGTGACTGTGACAATCAGTGTCACAGACAGTAGAAATAACTCCTTCTCCTATCTTCTATATTTGGCTTTGTTTGTTTATTGCTTCTTTAAATGGCACGACACATCTGCTGCCTTTCTGCCAAACGATCTTCAAACAAAACTCCCCAAAGATGCTGCAGAGCTTTTATCATCTTCTGTATAAATTTCCAACAAGGTTTGTTAGGAGAAGCATGATTCAGAGGCACAGGATGAAGAAAACATGGTTCCCTTGCACCTGTAGAGATGTTGCTCATTTGAGAACATAATGCTATCACTTTATTGCCCTTTAACTTTTCCTCCTAAACTTGATTTTGACAAAAACTGTTCAGCTGCCTACTGAGCTCTTGGCAGGATGAAAGGGGAGCGTGGGATCTTCAGTGCTAACCTGACCAGCGAGTCGAAAACTTTTTAAAGCAGTGTTGCTGAAAATAGACCCTCTGCATTTAGGCTCATTATATCATCATGAGCCATAACACCCCAAGAAGCCATAAGTAGTCACTGCTTACTCACTGGCCACTTCATTAGGTACACCTTACGAGTATGAGTTTGGATGCTCTTCTGCCTCCAGGGTGGTTTTAACTCGTCATGGCAAAGATTCAACAAGGTGCTGGAACATTCCTCAGAGATTTTGGTCCATATTTACATGATAGCATCAGTCAGCTGCACATCTGTGAAGTTCCAGTACATCCCAAATGTGCTCTATTAAATTGAAATCTGGTGACTGTGGAGGCCACCGAAGTACAGCGAACTCATTCTTATGTTCAAGACCAATTAAATTTCAGTCACACTTGCAAAAAACCCTGAAATTATACACATTTTTACTCGGGTGAGCTGTATGTATGAATGCATTCATTTTGACTTACTTATTAATTTTGATTTATTTATTAACTAATATTAGTACTGTTGTGTTTATTATGTATTTTCATCTATTGCTGTATGAATTCATTAATTTGTGATTGATCTTGGATGGATTTCTAATAATTTTTTTAGTTTTGGGTCTCTCCTGTAATTGACTTATTTATTATAGTATGTATTTCCCGTATTTTCCAGACTATAAGTCGCTCCGGAGTATAAGTCCCATCTGTCAAAAAATGCATCATGAAGAGGAAAAAAACATATATAAGTCGCATTTATTTAGTGCTCTGGTAGAGAGGTAGTTGCCTTGTATGAAGCGGTAACACCCATCTGTGGACTCGTTCCTCCATCCTGCTCTCGGCCCACGATTAGCTTTCTTCATTTTCTTCACTGCAGTTAGAATAACCTCTGCTTTTTGCCAGTCCCTCAAGAGTTTCTCACTCACTCCAAACTTTATTTCTGCTTAATTAACGCACCATATTTTACAACCTGCAGTTTGTTATCTGCAGAATGGGATTTTCATTTTGGGGGCATTTTGTTTATGTCTAGCCAAGCCTAGAGCGCCCTCTCGCTGCTGTAGATTGTAATGTTTACTCCTTGGTTCATGTCAGTCAGTATGAATTAACATTTAAAAACAAGTTAAATTATGTATATTTTGATATGTAAGTTGCACCTGACTATAAGTCACAGGACCAGCCAAACTATGAAAAAAAGTGCAACTTAGAGTCAGGAAGATACAGTATTTGTTTTAACATCATTTTTCATTATATTCTCCCTTGTTTTGGACGTGTATCCTCTCTGTTTCTTTGTTCCTTTGTTAATCATCTACTTGGCCAGTCACCTGGGGTTAATTATATTAGATGGTCACACACACAAGTATGACAAACGCTGATGAAAGGCTGAAATGTGTTCATTTTATTGCTTCTACATTAACTTTAATAAAGTCAATGACTTCATTGCTTCAATGCTTTTGTCGTTTTGGTTGAAAACATTTTTGATTCTGTTTATTGTAATAAACCTCTTTGATTCAGAGCATGTGATTACTTTAAGTATGTATGAACGCAAACAGCCGAGTTTTTGACTCAGACTTTGTCGAGTAATTTCTCACGCCCCCTACTAATTCCATCCGCACAAAGTCTGAGTGAGCTGAAGTGTGACCACAGCAGTGAACTATCAGGGTAACTCACTGAGGGCGAGTTGAGAGGGCTGATGACACCATCCTGTGCGACAAGCACAAAAAAGGGAGACTTGGCAGGACTTGACAACTACTGTTGTTGTGGGAAAAGTTAATCTGATTGAAAAGAGAATAACAAAAACTTAAATGTGCACCCTGACATTTTAAAGTGTTGTTTCCACTGCACATCATCAAAGTTCTGTAGATCCTCTGCTCAGAGCGATAACCACGGCGTCTCTCATGCATCCGAAGAGCTCTCATGCTGCTGTTGGATATGGTGCTAAAACTCTGCAGCTTTCTTTCTCCAGTGTAACTGTCTTGAACATAGTGACCCTGCCTCTTATTCACTTCTGCGTGCTACAATGCTCTTCTCAACTCTTTCTTCAATGCTGTTGATAAGCCTTTTAACATGTATTACTGAAGTTCGGACATGAATTGTGTTCATATGCTCGGGCAGAAACATGTATATGGGTTGTGCCTGGTTGCTTACCACTCAACCAAACCAGCACAAGTCTTGCAAATTTTAGATGTGATAGCGACCTTAAAATCTATTGCTGCATTTGGGAAAAACAGACCAGGCATATGAAGTATCAGATGTTGAACTTGTGGGGCAGTAGAATATTGTCACCAGGTCTCATACATCTAAAGCTGCGTTCACACCGAACATGACTTTGCGACTGAAATCGTCGCCTGCCCAAGTAGCATCGCATGCCCAAAAATACCTCATTTTGGTCACCCTCACCCTCACCGTCGCTCAGTGACGTCACGTCCGCTCGAGTTTCACCACGATCATGTCATATCATATAATAGGATGTATTAGCTGACATTATTCCAACTGTATCCTTTTCACTCACCTACCAACCACATAATGCCGCAGCTGATGGCCCTGCAGCAGCATCGTCTGTGAGTTCTCCGTCTAGGCAGAACTAATGTACTCACTAACTAATGTTCCCAGCACGGACATGGATTGTCACTGTGTGAACCAGAATAAAAACAGTCTCTCACAGGTACCATCACACACCCACACAACACTGACTGGCTGTTGCCGCACAGCCACACACGGCATCGCCTGGAGAGTTCAAGTTTTTCAACTTTGGCAACTAAGCGGTGAGCGACAAGCGACAAGCGACGTGGTCGCCCAGGAAGCGTCCATCACATTGCGGGAGGTTTAACCCCGCCCCATCGCGGCTGTACATTGACTTTACATGGAGAGTGGTCGGTGAGGTCGCAAAGTCGTGTTCGGTGTGTAGGCGGTTTAAGATTTCTGATCATGAAATTAAGCACAACATTTGATGAAAACAAATATTTGAATATGTCAGTTTGGATTAAAACAAAAATTAAAACACTAACATTCTCTGCTCTGTCATCTTTAGAGAGACCATGTCTGCCTCTGTGAGAATGTATGAAACCATTATCCAACCTTGGGGTTGATGACCAGGTAGGTGACCACTCCATGTTCTTTCAAATAGGAGTCTCGACTCTGCCCGTTTCCTGGCTCCACTTTATACGAGCCCTTCAAATGCTCTAACGTCACCGAGGAGATGTGCACCCTCCTGGAGATGAGATGGGAATGAATGAGAGGAGAGATAACGAGAGGTTAAGAGCATGCAGCGGTGTACCATCAGACAAATCATTTACTTCCCAGCTTTATAGCTACACTACACTCCCACTTTCAATTTTCTGCTTTGTTTGTTACCCTGCAAATGGCACGGTTGAGGACTAGGATTTGTTTTCCAGTGGGCATGTTTTGCAGATACCTTTCAGCAGGCAAGAGGAGACAAACCATTAGCAGTACAGTGAGACAATCTGCTGCCACTGGAGGTCTTATTTCCAGAGCGAAATACACATAACCACTATGACCATTTTCCCATGTTTGTCAGAGGCGGGTGAACCTAATGGCCGCGTAAAATGTTGAGCTGATTGGTCAAATGGGGTGGCTGTGATTGTCTAAAATGGACCATGGTCCACATGTCAGTCTGTGCTTCCTAATTAAAACAAGGTGAAGGGTGGGCCAAAGGTACAGCTATTAACTTAACTTATTTCCATGTGATTCCTGGTCTGACTTATTTTTGGTGCTGCTGCAACATCTCAGTTGTTTCCTTAAAGGTGGGGTTGGTAGTAACAGAAAACTGGCATGAATTTGAATGTAGCATCTCATCAGGACTTCGTCTAAAACAGATGTGCCTTTGTTTTTATAGGTAACAGATTTTTAAATCTCCCTCTATCCATAAATGTTAAAATCCCTCGTTCTGACAAAATGTTTAGAGGTAGATGACAGACCTTACTCAACAGATTAATGTAAACAAGTCTTAAGGGGTGAGATAAATGATATCAAAATACAATAAAAATAACACAAAATATGCTCAACCAAACAGTTGAGCTGGGTGTTTATGGCCAACCAACAGAAATAATGTTATTTCAATAAGAGAATAAAAAAAGCTATATCAAAGTCTTATTGATTTCATCTTAAAGAGGGGAATTTCACAGACAGGTAAACCTAGCATAATATAAAACCAGTCATAAAAACCAAAAATGGCTTATATGAAATGAATATGACATCCAAAAGTTAAAAGTGTTTCTCAAAAAAGGACATTTTACTTGATTTTTGTTCCTTTTTACTTTTACAATGAATCACTTCTTCAACTATAAACTCCCAGCTCAACCATTTGGTAGAGGTCAATGATTTATAAATATTTAAGGTGTAAAAAAATGAACTGATGCATTAGTGCTTCAGTTTGTCAACAAAGACATTTTCATGGCTATTTTTGGGGGAAGTTAAAGGGTTAAGTTAGAAATACCCTGATCAGGTTGTTCACTGTTAATCACCTTTGAGTGATATCAGTTGATATTGATACCAACACAAATCATGATTTCTGCTTTGCTGTAACAACTGGTTGAGTGTTTGTTCAACAGGTAATATGAAAACCACTTTATACGAGCCCTTCAAATGCTCTAACGTCACCGAGGAGATGTGCACCCTCCTGGAGATGAGATGGGAATGAATGAGAGGAGAGATAACGAGAGGTTAAGAGCATGCAGCGGTGTACCATCAGACAAATCATTTACTTCCCAGCTTTATAGCTACACTACACTCCCACTAAAACGAAAACCTCTGAAAAAGCAACGCAAAGAGTTTCTTAAATGAAGGGCAACATGATAAAATGTTATGACTGATTTTTGTGAATTAACTTTATTCTTTTTCATTTATTTTATTTTCTAATTTTTCAGTTAACAAAGAACACAACAGCAGCAACAAAAGACCTAATGTACAGTAACATAATTGGAAGGGGAGCTAAAGTTGCTACAGATTATCATTATTGCTGTTTTAAGATATGCACAATATTAAGGGACCAACATCGGTACTGGAAGATAACTGCCTATATCAACGTGGGTACGAAAAATTCTTGCCCACATTTGTTCATTGACAGCATTGTATCTACACAAACTGGACACATATTTACCACAAATTGGCTGCAATGATAGCAAAATGCAACAAACACCGGATTTTTTGTAAAGTAACTTAATTATTTGCATACCTAGAATTTCAAACCCTATTCAAGAGGCTGAACAGTGCAATTAGTCTAACTACTAAAGGGTAACAAGTCCTTGAGTATTCACTTTGTTTAATAATGCTCTAAATTCACATCAATAAAGCACAAATCTCATCTAGAAATATTATTTATTCAAGTTTTCAGTCAAAGCCTTTCATCCCTGTTCTTTTATTGAAATTTCATCTCGACACATAAAGTAGTGATCTTTGCCTAATAGTCATTTTACTGAGTCAGAATAAAAGCATCATGATATAGCGCTTTTTCCCTCTAAAAAGAATTTTAGGATACTTGATATAAATAGAAATTTTAACATGAAAAAAAAGTTTCTTGTCATTAACTCCAGTTCTCATCATGTATCGTAAACATGAATTTTATTTATGTATTTATTTTATGACTTTAACCCCCTAAATGCCAGTTTATTTACATATGACCACTTTCTTTTTTAAACAAGAAATATTCATTTTCCATTTGTTGAAAGCAACAGGGTTTTTGTGCAGGGATTATCAGTCTGGGATATGTCAATGATTCGCAACAAAAGTGGTTTTGATAGATTTTTTTTTTTTTTCCATTTACAAAAAACCTCACACTTTCCCACTTCAGGCACTTTTAGGAAAATGGATATATTTCAAAATATTAAACTTGAAAAAGAGACTTTTTAAATTTTTTTTGGCGAACATGAATTTATTTTATAATTTTGACCCTCTAGTGCCAGTTTATTAAGACAATGAATCTTTTTAACACAAAAAAATTGTTATTTTCTATTTGATGAATTTAAAATGGCTTTTTCTGTGTGGAGATTATCAGTCTGAGATATGTCAATGATTAGCAGCAACTGGAAATTTCAACTAATTAAATCACTTATTCCACTGGCCTTCAGACACAGTTATATCCTGTCAGTGCAATAAAGGTAATCATTTACCACAATGCCTTTCTGCAAACATGAAAACATTGGTGTAATCTAGCTTTAATTGTTTGGTGTGCCGTTTTTTGAGAGACAAGGTTACAGAGGAATAAATAGAATATTATACTTCTGAATTTCAAAGGCAGTAGAATGAAAAAGTTGTTTTAATGATCGTTAATGGGGGCAGAGGGGCTCCAGATGTCAGACTGTCAGCTTTTTCGTCTACCACAGTGGAAAATTCTTTTAATAAGTGTGGATGCTGGAATTCCAAAATTCATTAAAAAAAAAAAAAAACCTCTTCGTCAGATATTTTCGTTCCAGCATACAAACTGACAAAATGAGAGCAAAAAATACAATTAAAGAGTCCTAATAGGATCATGGGGGGGCCTGAGGGTTAACCACGCAGCACCTTTGGGGCACCAGTTGCTCAGTCTGGAAGTTCTCAACCACCAATTAGGAAGGTTGATGGACTGTGCCCAGACACACATCTCACATGTTAATGTGTCCCTGGGCAAGGCACTTAGCAATTTGTTTCTACTGCTGTGACAGTGATTAGTAAAGTGGGTATGAGAGAATAGATCTGTTAGCTAGAACTGATGAAAAATTTAAATAGAGACTCAAAAGCAACAGTATGTGAATCAGTATGTGTTTGAGGTGTAAAAGTGCTTTAAGAGGCCTGAAAGACTAGAAAGATAAAACAAAAGCACAAGTCCTTTTACCATTTACCACAGGAGACCAACAACTACAGGTACTATTTCTGATAAACTATGTATTTTGAGTTTAGATTGGTTGATAAGTATTGGCTCCTGATTGATCAGGATGTCTTTAAATTAAATGTGTGGTTCTTGATTTGCGTGGAAGGGATCATGGTTTGATCTGTCTGGATCATCTCTCTGGTTTTGGGTAGCATGAGGCTGATCAGTAAAGAATGTAATAACATGCTTATGCAGAGTCCAACTTAGAAAGGAAAGGAGAAATTATTTAACAAGTATGGAGACAGAGGGATGGGTACAAGTCATGTGTTGCAAGACCAAGTCAAATCATAAGTATGGTGCACAATGAGGGAAAAAGGGCTACAATGTACGATGTAGTACAATAAGAGAGAATCACCTACAAGGGCAGAAACGCAGCAAAACCAAGTACAACAACAGAGGAGTCAGGAACAGGGAGAGAGCGGGGGAGAGGCAGACGAGAGAGACTGTGGTCAAATCAGCTGCTCGTGAATTTGAAGCGCTCATGTATTTGAACCTTTATGGTAAATGCTCTGTGCAGAGTGAGAGGGAAATGACAGACAGGCTGTGTGACTTTATCAAGTTCCTGTTTTCCTTTTACCATCAAAAGTGTGAAATACAGGAGTCTTGCCTTAGCATTGGCACTAAGATGAATCTTTCCAGCATGAATGAACAGAATGCATAATAATACTGTATCAAATAAAGGTGGATGAATGCATGGTACGATTTAATTTGAGCCATGTAGAACAGATATTATAATAATATAAGATCATTTTCTTCCATTTGAACCTGATAAAACTGGTATTATCATAAAGAGGACCTCCTTAACTATGTGCACACAGCATGGAGCATTTTACGGTGTTCTTTTTAAGTAAGTATTGTACTTGTGTACTTTGAAAATAGATTATTCAAAAAGTTGATACAATATTACAGATTCTGTTCATTCATGTAGGAAAAAGAGGCATCTTAGAGACAATGTTCAGGCAAGACTTCTGTATTTCACACTTTTGAAGGCAAAAAGGAAAAAAATAAGATGATAAAGTTGCTCAGCCTGTCTGTCGTCTCCCTCTTGTTGGCACTAAGCATTTACCGTAAAGGTTCGAATACATGAGCACTTCAAACTGAGGAGCGGCTGGCTTGACCACAGATGTGCTCACCCTGCTCTAGACCCTCTCCAGGCCTGGAGCTCTTCTATTGTACTTGGTTTTGCTGTCTTTCTGCTCTTGCAGGTGTTTTCCTCTGATTGAACTGTGTCGAGCCATTGTACGTAAGTCTCTACAGAACAGCTGCAGGTCGCATAACAATTGACTAATGGTATATAAAGAGCATAGAAGAAACTTTAAGTATCAATCTTTAAGGGTGAACAAGTCTCTTTAAGAGTTAAACAGAGATAAAAACCAGCTGTGGGCCATTGGAACTTGCTTATCCAGTTTTAGGGATTATAATGAGGTAAATGGGAACTCGCTAGGGAGCAATTTAAGATCAATCACTGTAAGATAAAAGTCTAAACAAATCCCAAATCACCTCAGCCTCCTCTATGCTTTACTGACAAACTCTGATCTGATCCTGTCTCCAAAGCAACCAGATCAAAAATGACATATTCTAATAATAAGAGTAGGTGTAAAAGCAGTGAGTTTCAGAGGAGAGTCTCAGAAGTCCAAGTTCTGTCTTACCCTGGCACTCCTCCTGCCTCCATATGATTGGCTAGAGTTACATCATGTGACCACACATCATACTGCCACTTCCTGAGGCCGATCACCCCACACAGGACATTCCCAGAATGAACTCCGACTCGCATGTTGATATCCACTCCTGTGGCATCTCGGACCTTTCTGTGGAGAGAAGGAAGCTGAAAAATTGACCCTAATAAGGATGGTCGGCCATGTTGGAAAATGGCCTTTTAGCATTTTTTTTAAGCTCTTAAATTTCTGACTTGACAAGTTAAACATCCACAGCAAAAAGTTAGGCAGAGAGATACAGTTAGGATGCAGTTCGCCGAGCGTAGCATAACCATGGTCTGCCCAAAGCCCTTCTGATTTATGGTACATGTAACCAAGTTGTTCAGTACAATGTGGTAAGGTACAGTACAATAAACCCGATAGCCCAATAAGCTGAGGGCAGGGGTGTATGTTGGATGACGATAGCTGCAGCAGCTACACAAGATGTGATTTTACAGGCATCTGAAAAAGACATCCAGCAATTATCAAGATCTTTGGTCCTGTATGAGTTTTTTATTCACAGCAAGAATGTTTGGAAGAAGGTCTCAGGCCACACTAAAAGGTACAGCTGGGAAACACAAGACCCTTTGGGGTACCATACTTGGGACCTCTAATGAGAAAAGGACAATATTTCTCCTATATTCTACTATGTTTCTACAAAAAACTTTTCCACTGTCCACCAGTCCTGAGCTCTCAAAACTGGTGCCAGATCGAGCACCAACTCTGTGCTGGGCCGGACTGGTGCCAGAGCGAGAACCAATTAGGTCAGGGGAAGGGGGGGTGGAGGTATAGCGCCCAAAAAGACCTGTGTAAACACTGTATGCCATGTTTAAAAAACTCTTCAGATACTCTAAAGGAGTTTAGAGAGACTAAGATGAGCACTTTATATAATTTTGGAAAGAAATACATACAAAACTAAACCCCAAAGAAATCATCCTCATCCTCTTACAAAGGCGGCCATAATCCTTAGTACCAATCTCCTTCTACTCGTAAACAGGGGCTTTGTTTTGTTGATCTACTTACAAGCACGTCCGCGGTGGTTTGCGCATACACCCTGAGGTGCAGTTTGGTATGTATTTCTTTGGAAAATCACATAAAGTGCTAATCTTAGTCTAGTAGATAACGTAACATAACCCGGTAAAAAAAATGAGTTACAACAAGCACACAAGACCATTTAGAGTTACTGAAGAGTGTTTCTGATGACTGTAGGTGGAGGCAGGCCAACACTACCCATTGAGTCCCAGTGATTAAGCTAAGTCTCTCTTGTTACTGCACACAGAGTCAGAGACTGGTGTCTATCTGCTTGTCAAGGACTCGGGAGTGAGGCAAGACATGAAAAGAAAAAAAAAATGTTGCCATGTCCCTTTATTGGTGTACTGTAACTAGTCAAACTGAACCGGACTGACAACCTGCCATAATTACAGCATTTAGACTTGAATAATAAAGGTATGTTTCATGTATCTACATTATTCTACATCCCACTTACATTTCAGCAACTTTTGCCATTAGCATTGCTGCTTTTAATCTACTGTTTTGCAATTTAGTTCTTAAAAGTTTCCAGTTTTTCTTCTTAACTGTGCTTGAATACAGATACTCCAGCATTATGTTAGTGGGGGATAATGGTGAATGGTATCTCTGATCTGTTTGTGAATACAGGTTAATGCTGTCCAGCAAACATAACACTGTGTAAAACCAAGCTGTGTGGTCATGCATACGTCAAAGACAGAGACAGAGAGCAGCGAGGGAAGCATGGAGGGACATTTGTTTGTTCAGTTGGGAGGCTTATCATATTGAATTCACATTGTGTTGACTTTAGAGCTCAAACAGTGCTGTAATCAAGCCTGGCATTCCTTCTGTTCAATCTGTTTGACAGTCGTGTGTTTTGTTTTTCTGTTTGTCTGTCTTTGCGCATGTGAAAGACGGAGAAAAAGAGAAAGAGAAAGAGATCTGGTATTTTACTTGATGGCCTCACACATATCCAAGCCCATCTTCACGCAGTTCCTGGCATGGTGAGGCAACGACTCCGGCAGACCAGAGACGCAGTAGTAACAATCTCCAAGGATCTTGATTCTCATGCACTCATTTTCCTAAAAGAGACAGAAAATGAGGATTTAGTGGGATGGGTTTATTGACAGGTTGACTTAAAAAAAAAAAAAAAAAACACCCTGTGGTCTTTCTCACTTTTACACCAACCTCTCGCACAGTCACATCCATCAAGCCCAAAATCATACGCCCACTCACATAACCCATTAGCTCTTATTCCACATGTGGGATGTGTAACAGCTCATCACTGCCTCGGGTTTATATAACGGCAGCTTCGTCAGCTCGGAGGACAAAACTGCTGGACACAAAGCAGAGAGGAGCCTGACTCAACTGTTTCAACCCCGAATAGCAGAAGACTCATGAGACCGCGAGATAGACTCCGACCAGCCCACACTGCTGCACCTGCAGCCGCCAGCGTGTACAGAGATATGAGAGGGTGCAGGAACAAGGCTGTCACCGGCTGCGGGGCAGAGAAGACATTCATTCCAAGGGCTAGCTCTAATGTGATTGACAGCACAAAAGAGAAGACGTGTTTCTCTGATACATGCTTTGTGCTTAACTTTCCACGCAGGTCGAATGTTATTGTCTTAGTAATACCAGCTTAGAGATGTAGTTTTAACTCTGATGGTTTATGTTTTATACATCTATTTTTTCATTTGACTAAGGTGGATTCTTGATAATAAATGCCATAATCTGATATTCAAGCCAATGATTGGTTTACAGATTTACATGAAGCAATAACGTTAAAGTTTCATGAACTATAATGTTATATTTTACCCCTACAGTATGTTTGATTCCCATTTAATTTATTCGTGTAATAAATAATTTCTTTCCCGGGAGTGTGTGTGGTTTGGTTCAGTCATTTATATAAAGTTTAACAATTTACTATAGGTTACAGAAAGTTGCTTTATAACCTTGTGCAGAAGCTGGATCAGCCTGATTCAGTGTCTGTCATCAGACACGTCAATCTTGTCAAGCTCCAATATACAATAATTGTGCTTGGCCCAAGGTGGCAGTAAAGATTTTTTTCCCCAAGTAGTCTGGTTCAGTCCAGTACAGTTTGGTAAGGTACAGTACAAAAAGACCAACATGTTTTAACGAGAGTTTGTTTAACCAAATGGCTCATGTTCTATAACGCAGTAGCACCCACCTACTACATTACCTAGATGACCAATATTTTGAGTTTTCGTAGCTTTTATTTTCACAGTGTATAAGCATCCATATTTTGTTAGATCAGTATTTTCTTTCTTAATATAAACATATATTCTATACTTAAAGATAAATTCCCAGTCATCTATTGTACAGTTATCTTTCAGTGATATCTAAACCTGAAATACTTAAAGTTAGGTTTTCATATTTAAATGCTGGTAATGTTTGAGAGCATTAAGATTTAGAAAATGTATTTTTGATTAGTATTGTCTGTTAATTATTGATGATTGTTTTGACTGGTTGAGAACAGACAATAACATTATTTTATATTAAATGTGCTGTTGCTTTATTTTTCTTTTCTTAAATACAGTATGACTTGAAAACCTCTCAAACACAAAAGGACTGGATGGTATCAGAATAATCTGCATAAGTTAATATCTGCATAATCTGCATAAATTAAAGCCTGTACTTTGACAAAGACAAAGTTGTCCTTTTTTTTTTTTTTTTCTCACTGTTTTTAAAGTTCAGCTGTACTTGTGGTGGCACTTTACTGAACTGTACCTTGGAGCAAGAGAGCCTGATAATGTGCCCCCAGTAGCCTCTCCGAAGCTTCGGGTCCTGACTAGGGTGACCATATGTCCTCAAACATGTCCTCCTTTTTGGTCGTACAATTATGTCCGGGGGGATTTTATAAAATTTCCTAAAATCTCTGGGTTTTACTCAGGTTGTTCTACAGACGCAGCTGTCGCCGGACATGGCAAAAGACATGCATGATTCAAACTACCGTAACTCCTTGAGAATCCATGCTATCCAAATAATTCCAACAGATTCTGAAAGCTGAGACATGGAGCTTTCCAGTGATATATGGTACATTACGGTAAAGGCTGGATTGCCTGAGGAGGAGGTATGGGAAGTGAGCTGACAGAGCTGGAGAGCAGAGAGAGGATTCAGAGAATAACTTGAGTAATTTATCAGTGGTTTATCATTTTTTTCTGTGTAAGTAATGTAAAAATACTATAAATAATTGCATTAGTACCATTCTTCATTCTATCATTCTATCATTCTTTTGCTGTATTTTCTTCTTGTTTTGCTGTATTTTCACCTAGTTTATTTTTTTGTCATTGTCTTTTTCATCATTTTCATGTTTTATGGATTTCATAAAAAGTTAAATAATATGATTATCTAAATAATAGTATTACTAATGAATAATATAAAATATGTTGACTTTTTATGTTGTCTTCTCAAAAGTGTTGTGTATGTTCATTTAGAATTGTTTATGAAGAGGAACCTGTTGAAAATTCAGATGTTTTTTTTTCTTGTAATTACACACTGTTTTAAGCATTTACAACGCAAAAATGACAAATACTTGCTAGAATGTTTTATTTTTAACTTAAAAAAAGGTGCAAAATAATTACTTAAAGCGTATTTTCTGACACATGTATTGACAGAAAAGGCAAAAAAGACCAGACAGCCATTTATATTCATAGTAGTAAAGGGGGTAATATTCATAATAAAGCGCTGCACTGAACCACTGGCATTATTCCAATGTACCTTCCTGTCAAGATGTTGAGCATGCATGCCACATGACGCAAAACATGCTGCTGAGGGTCCTCTTATTGGGTTTTCAGAATATGGTCACCCTAGCCCTGACCCATAATGTGTCATGGACCTCTTTTTATTGGATTGTCAGAAGTGAAATTACAATAATGACTGTGTCAGGAGGGGTCATTCCTGCTCTCTCTTTTGCTCTAACAGGACCCTGATCAGTGACACATGCATGCTCCCTCTGGCTTTACAGAGTGACAAAAAGAGAGAGGAGGGTGACTTCAAATTATACAGAGGCCTAAAAGGCCCGCAATGACTGTGATTGACAGGACGCAATGACTGTAATTGACAGGACAATTGTCCAATCACCTGCCGGGTATGCTTCTTAAAGGTTCAGCCCTCCCCAAACACTTTCTATGAGCTCTTTCCCCGATGGACTAGTGAAATGTATTGAACAGTTCATCTGGTGTGTCAGGTTATCAATCTCCAACACAAGACTCAATAGTTTTTAGGCCACATCAGCTGTTTGTCCTAATGTCCTGATATATATAAATGCAAAAGCCTAGTTGTTTCATACCTTTGCGATCTGATCAAACTTGCCGAAGAGTTCATTCAACATATGCACGAGTTCACCTGGAGAGCAGTCGCTGGCTAACCTGGTGAAGCCCACAATATCTGCATAGAGGATGCTGCAGGAGACAGGAAAAGGACAAAAACAAATTATATTTCATATTTTTATTTTACTGGATGACAGAATAAGCAGATAATATAAGTAGTCGCATAATGACAGTTATAATTTGCTGTTTAAAAAAAAAAAAAGGAGGATCAGGCCACTACAGAGGTACTGCAGGGAACAGTTTCTACTAACTGTGATGTTTTATGCAGTGGTGTTACCCAGAAGTCCTTTCAGATTTTGGACACAGTGGAAACATCGTCTCTAAAAAAAAGGACAGTGCTCAATTATCTTGACCAGACACCTTATCGAGTCATGTTGAAGATTTCTGAATCTGAAGTATCTGAATGTGTTTAAAAGCTTCACTGTTTGATTTAATGACTGAAAAACTGTGCTTTTAATCACTTAAGTGATAAATATTATAATTGTGAATCTATCTATCTATCTATCTATCTATCTATCTATCTATCTATCTATCTATCTATCTATCTATCTATCTATCTATCTATCTATCTATCTATCTATCTGCCTGTCTATCTGTCTATCCTGCTGCACATTAGTGAGACGGTGTGACGCAGGCAAACACAAAAGTCTGCTCTTGCACCACTTCTCTATTTTTGTAAAAAAAACAATCAGAAAAACTTTTCTAAGTCCCTTATTGTTTCCAACAGATTGAAAGTGCCAAGTGCAATAACAAGGAAACAGCATCTGATGACGAACGCAGAGGCTTGTGTCTTCTACCCGCTCACTGTCTGGTGTCTGGTGTGGGAGGATTTGAAAGAAGCACATTATTACCTGTCCTTGGGTGTTCGCTCTTTGTTCTGGAGCGAGGACCCTCCTTATTTTGAGCTTGACTATGAGAGCATCTGTCATTATTACAGGGATAACTAACAGGCCAATATAAAGGCTTCTGGTGCTCTTAGATGGGACATTAATTTTCTTTCCTCTTTCAAGCCCCAGCGTGACAGAAAAAGCCTACAGAGGACAATATATGAGGCTCTTCAGTTTGGCCTGGATGTTTCTTTGAACCTCACCAATATAGAAGAGGCCGTCATCAAGAATATGGGCTATAGACCCCTCTTTATTTGGCAAAGTGACCCCAGAGTACGATAGAAGAGGATTATCTCTGAATTGAATTTGGACATGGCAATGAAAAGAAGCAATAAGATAGGATGGCAATATAAAGGAGAGAAGAAGTGGGGGTAGGCAATAGAGGGTCACATGAGCTGAACATATAGTAGCAATCCAAATGTTATAGCAGCTAGAGAGGCGAGAACAATGGAAGAAAAGGGGACCCCTGTGAGGAGGGGGAGGGCTGGATGGTATACCGAATATGAAGTGCAGCGATGAGAGGAGATAATAATAACCTTGGAGACTTGGAGTAGAGACCTAACCTGACATTGGTGTGTCGTTGCACGTAAAGGTTGTGGAAGTTGTTGGTGCTCTCGGTTCGCCCAAAGTTGGGTCCTTGCAGCCGCTGGATGATCTCAGCTTTCATCACTCTGGCTATGTGAGCGGGCAGTAAGGACAACAGCAAACGCTCCTGGAGAAAAGATGAAGGAAGGGGTGAAAGCCGGAAGAGAAAAAGCAAGGAACCGGGATGAGACACAGAAAAAAGACATGGCTTCTTTTCTTATTTTAGCAGTAAAGTACTGGGTGAATATTGACAGCACTTTTTAATTTAGTTTTAGTTATAGTCTTTTGCCTAAAATATCTTTTAATTTTAATCATAATTTAGTCATCTAAATTGTTTTAATTGTAGTCTAGTTTTATTTAATGACATCACATTTCACAGCATTTTAGTCAATGAAATCTACTGTAAATTTAGTCGACTATAATATGAAGTGTGAAGTGTAAGACATTGTTTATGTTTCCTTGAATTTCTGAAGTCATGTTTTAAACTTGGATGAAATGAAACATCTAATAACCCACTACTGAATGCTAGTAAAGTTTGAATGTATAAATGAACAGAAACAAATTGAACTTTTGTGTGAAATGCGGTCACCTTTATTGCTACCTGGCAGAGCATCTCAGTTACAATACCAGAATTGACAACAAACAGTGAACCTGCTCTACATGAATATATCAATTCATAAAGAGAGTAGCTCTGATTGGATCACTCCCCAACTTATCCCACCACCATAAAGCTAAGGCAGTTGTGATCGGATGTCCCTCTTAACTCATCCAACCTTTCCACACAACCAAAGTAGCTGTGATTGGATATATTCCTAACTTGTCTCTACTTTCTACATGACCAAATTAGATCTGACTGGATTAAGTCTCTGTCAGACATTTTCATCTAGTTTTTATTTGATGAGCTGGACAGCAATGTGGACTACTGGGAGGAAGAGACCATTGAGTTTTTTTTTTTTTTATCAACGAAGAAATCATTCCCCTTGGAGATCTTTTTGTCTAGTTTTTATTTGTTGAGGAAAATGTCAGTTAATTTAGTTTTAGTTTTTGTCTATGTGCACTTCTGTCTAGGTTTTGTCAGGGGAAAAAAGGTCGTTGACAAAAACTATGACGAGAATAATTAGTCAACAAAATTAACACTGGTAAAGTATAGTTAGCATTGTGCTGGTTCTCTCGACTAAAGGCCTACAGTATTTTTCACTGTGTCCTGGGATCATTGTGGATTAAAAGGTCTGTGGTGGCCAAAAATTATGAAACTTAGATGCTTTGTTCATGATGATAATCTTCAATAATGAACTACTTTCATGATTTTTTTAAGGTTGAATGTAATTGGAATGAGTAAGAAGCTACTATCAAATGGACTTGAGCTTACTTTTCTAGTCTTTCTGACCCCTACACTGCAGGTTATGTCTACCTATTCACAGCCATTTACTCTCACATTCCCACCTCACTGATGTTTTTTAGAGTTAGCGATAAGTATTACCCAACACATCCACACCATGTGAAAGCCAGATCTGAGCTCCAACTTAAAACCTTAAAACCTGACTCAAAACCTGAATGTGGGCTCCATTTCAAAGTACTCACAGCCACACACACTCCTGATGTTTTGATTTCACATGAATCTGGCTTCTGATATCCCTACAGTACTAAAATGTCCATATATGTCACTGTGCACTATGTGTTATCCCCTAGTTGTATGCTTTTGGCATGCCAACATGAGCCAACTGTATGACCAGTACTCACTCTGTCCCTGTTGAGGTGTCCATGTTTTTATACATCTCTATGTGCATCTAAAATTCATTAAAGCAGCACTGCATTCTGTAAGAGAGGTGCTCACATGTGACCGGGTCCATCTGCTATCTGTTTGCTTTTCAAAAAGTTACCAGATATACAAAACTGACAATTTGCTACCTTGTAATGATAAAAGTTGTGTGTTTTTGGCTTTGACCGAGCATCACACACACATGAGATGAAGCAGCGTTGCTAACTGGAGATTTGGTGTGCCTGCATAAATGTTGGGAGTTTGTGTGTATTTGTTTGTGTGGGTGTGCATGTGAGCGCATATTGGAGGAAGTGAATAGCATCTGCCTGAGGGGTGTGACTCATAAATGCATCTCACAGCAGAGAGGGTCATTACGTTGTTCGCACACCACGAGCTCATTTCCTAAAACACAGCAGCAAATTAGGTGGAGAGCGGGTTTTGGAGAGAGAAGTGAGGGGACGGCTAAAAATAGAAACCCACACCAGCCGTACTTATTTACTTATTCATCACTGAAGCAATATGGACACTCCACTGTGAGCACACAGAGAGGGTGTTACAGCCTGAGGAGATTTTGGCTTTAATAATCACATGTTTGATTAATGAACAGTGGGGATCCGAGCTCAGCTACTGAATGAGATTCAGCTGTTGATCAGCCATGTACTGCCATTAGCATTCATCTCCTTATAAACATACAAACGTGCTAAAACAAACATGTTAAATGATAAATCGACTAGAGCTTATGCAGGGCTTTTCTAGTCTTTCTGAGGACTCAAACTGCTGTATCACGCTGTTGATGATTGATCCTATGAGCCAACAAAGAGTATGGCTTACTAAGGGTCAGCTTGTCACTTCAAACAACTTGAATTCTGTTGATTAGCTACTTAAATTCACAGAGAAAGTGGGTCCAGATCTCCATGAAGTGCATTGATCTCAAGCTATACCTAGTAGGGGTGGGACATAAAATCGATATGGTCCTTCCTCTTTTAATATAAATATCAATATGCTGGCACCATATATCTTAATATACGAGGTGTGTCAGAAAAGTTTCAGGACTGGTGTCACAAAAGATTTATTTAGAATCCAAACAAACTACAAGAGGGATCCTCTGCAGCTCCATCATCATGGCCTTTTTGATGTCGTCCACGTCTTCAAAACAGGTCCCCTTGATGACCCCCTTGAGCTTGGGGAAGAGGAAAAAATCACACGTAGCCAGGTCAGGAGGTTGCTCCAGCATGGCGATGTTCTTCTTGGCCAGGAACTGTCGGATGCTCAGGGCATTGTGAGCAGGTGCGTTGTCATGGTGAAGCGGCCACGACTTGTCCTGCCACACCTCTCGCCTCTTCTCGCGCACTGAACAAAGCAAACGCTGCAGTATCTCTTTGTAGGCATGCTGGGATTGCTTTGAAGGGGAAAACTCTTAGTTTGGATTCCAAATAAATCTTTTGTGACACCACTCCTGGAACTTTTCTGACACACCTCGTATTCTAATTGATCGCTCTAAACATGCTGTATGTCCCTGTTGGTTTATCTCTGGCAATGCTTCTTGAAGGCTCCTCAGTGTTCATTATGACAGCACTTTTAATGTAGTTTAAGTTATAGCCTTTTGCCTTAAACATCTTTTAGTTTCAGTCATAACTTAGTCATCTAAATTGTTTTGATTTTAGTCTTATTTTAGTTGATGAAATTTCACAACATTTTAGTCTAAGAAATCTACTGTAAATTTAGTCGACTAAAATATGGAGTGTAAATGTTAAGGCATTTCTTTATGTTTCCTTGAATTTCTGGAGTCATGTTTTACACTTGGATAAAATGAAACATCTAATAACCCTTTACTGCAGGCTAATAAAGGCAAATTACCAGCCAAAGAAGAAAAAGTTTACAGAGTGGAAATGTCGGACATCAGCACAAAGAGAAGTACATTGAAGGATGCCCCAGCCACTTGTAAATCTTAAGTATGGATACTCTTCACTTCTACATAATGAAGGGACAGACAAAATTGATTACTAGGTGTGGTTTGGCTGAGTGGTAAGCAACCAGGCACAGTCCATATACATGCATCTGCTGGCACGGGTTCAATTCCAGCCTGTGGCCAGTTTGCAGAGTGTCCTACTCTCTCTCACCCTCCTTCACAAGCCTATCCACTGTCTCTCTCTCTCTCTCATCAATAAAGACACAAAAATGCCTCTATAAAATAATCTTTAAAAATAAAAAAGGTTACCATGACATATTATTACATTTTGCAGTATATCAATTATTGCAGAATCCCTGCATCATGATTATATCATTATCGTGGACCATGGACCATCGGATTGTATCATGAGGTACCCCGTGATTCCCATCCCTAATACCTACTTAAGGTCATGCCACCATCTAGGCAGCAGGTCAGGTCAAATTTGAGAGCATGTGCCACTTCGCCATTATCATTCTTGACTACTTGTCTGCACCACCAGCAACATTAACCTTACTTCATCTAGGCAGCACTGTTTACAAACATCAACATGGTAGATTTCACTTGTCAATCTGGGAAAGAGCCCTCAGAAAGTGTTTAAGGAGGGCAAAACCTTTAAGAAGCATATCCGGCAGTGGTTGGACGATCGTTCCATCAATCAACATTTATTAACCCTTTGACTGGCATTGTAACCGTGAGGTTGACTGTTGCCGCCATACCACTGTGTTTAAAACTCTGAAAGCCCATCTTTGTCTGTTTTTCCTTGTTCACCTCTCAGAAGAGTGTTTGTAACACCAATATGTATCCACTGGGTGGCGCTGCTGTAAATGAGTATAATTGTTTAAAACTAGAAAAAAATCTGAAGTGAATTGTTGCTGCATTGCTCCACAGAAATCTAACAGTAAGAGCATACATCGGAGTAAGAAAAAATCTTTTCACATATTTCCAGAGCCTCTAACAATCAGAATTTAGTTGAGGGAAATAAATTTGACAATAAAAATGTATGTAAGATTCTTCAGAAAACTGGGTCAACTGCTACATATGTAAATTTTGCTCTCTGATATGTTTAGGTGCGAAATAACAAAAAATTTGTGGTAGAAATAAAAGAAATCCATTCATGCCCTGGATAACCCTTAACGGGCAAGACAACCAGCAGGTTGACCTGCATATCTGCTTCTCAACTGGGTAGTCTGAAAATTAAAAGCTGAAATGTTGCTAAATGAAGAGGAAGGAACACAGTTTTACCAACAAATAATTTGTCGCAAATGTATTTCTTTGTTTGGAAGTCAAAGGGTTTTAAGGGCCAATCAGGTAATGTTGTATGTGGGAGATTTGTAACTCTGTAAAACAAACTCTGCCAAAACGTGTCAGAAATGGAGCAGAAATATCCTTACTTTAGAGAGTTTTGAAGTGCTGTTGTATGTTTTTCATGTAATAAAGAAATGTGGTCACTATCTGTTTGAACTGCTACTGGAGCTGTTAGCATCTATGCTAATCTCTGTACGAGCAGTCACTTCCTGCTGTCACACTCGTAGCTCCCATCACTTGCTGCTCCAAAGGACGCTGATTGGACCTTACCACTTTGGGCCTCTCCCAATTGTAATAGATTGGAGCTTGCCAATATGGATCTGCCTGATGACAGACAAACCATCTACTAGTACAGCCCTTATGCACACGGAGTATGATTCTTTAATCCTGATACTAATGACAGGTAACTTTAACAAACAACTGTTTGAAAAGTAGCACTCATTTATGTTTCAGTGAAGAATTCGTCATCCTTCGCTGCCCACATGGCAGCACCATTGACCCAATCACATCAAAAATACATGAAGCTGCTCTTACATTTGCAGAGCTTCATCCGAGCAGTTATGTGAGAATTAAGTTTCTCCACTTGATACATATTAACATTGAGCATTGAAGCACTGGTGAGGTCTTTGATTTTTTTGATGACTAATCGTAACCCAGTGCAAATTAAGGGTAATCATAAAAATATGTCATAAAACATTATGTATCTAGAATAAAGGCCCACACATCACTCACATTTCTGCTGTCTTCTTTCTTAATGTTACTTAAAATTCCTCTCAATCTTTGTTTTCATTTCTTTTGAATATTAGGTATTTTATGAATTTATAGTAATTAGTCCTCTGCTTTGAGCTGGGCAACAATTTAAGTCTCACCATATCTTTTAAAAGTATATTTGACAGGAGGACATTAATTAGCTTTTATGACCCAAAATGTGCCCAAAATGACATATGATGAGAAAATGTGCAGCTGATATTAATATCATGTTTTTAAATAATTAAAAATCACATACCATGTTCTTGTTTAATTTAAAATGTCATTGTTTTGCTGTTGCAAATGAACACCTTCCAGTATATAATACTTGATATGTGGCTATTTATTCAAAAGAAACTAAACACTCATGATAAAATATTCTATCTTTCACTGCAGCACCTATGTCTGAATATTTTGTGCACACCAATGATATTGAAGAAATAAATTATAAATATGCTTGTAATTATATCTTCAGTTTAGATAATGTAATGTAGTTTTGTAAGGGTCCCAGGTGGAAAGCAAACTTCTCCTTTAGGTACCAAGCTGGACAAGTGAAATGTGCTGTGTCAGGTTATTTTAAGGGTCAAAGAACCTTAATATTTCACTTAATTGATATCTCAGGTATTAAAAAAACTAAAAGATCTTTAATATCTCAGCTTTCCCTGAGGTTGTCATGGTGTAAAAGCATATAAGGTTTCAAAAAGATGAAACATCTAATAAGCCTGTGCTGCAATTTCCCACAGAGCTCAGTGATGGATGCCACTTCCCTGAACTCCTTCATCCCTCCAGGCCTCTATGCCAATTACATGACTGGAGCTCTGAACTGGGCATGACCTCACTTACTTTGCTCACTAAATTAGATCATTACCTGTATTTGCCGAGTGTCTATTTTACACCCTCGCAACAACAAAGGTCTCCTAGTGAAGCTGAGTTTTTGCTTCAAATTTTACAGCACTTTGTGAGTACTCTTAAAGTGAGCAACACATGGCCACTTCAACATAGCGTTACACGTAAAGTCAGGGACTCGGTCAAAGTGGTGTATAATTGAGGATTGCTGTGAGGATGTAACTGTGAAATGTTTGTGCCTGCTTGTTTTGAAAGAGCAGGGGTCATTGAGGATACAGACTGTCTATTCAAAATCTATTTCCCTTATTCCACTGCATATGGTGCATATTGAAGACATGTCAGTAAGAGTACAGAGGGATGTTGCTGTTGTTATGATGAGGGAGTAGAGTACAGTGTTTAAAAGCCTACGGGCTAGCCTTGCACAGCAGCCTGATCTGCCTGATTCAATGTCTATAATCAGGCAGATCCATGTGAACAGCCCAAAGCAGGACGGTCTAACCGAGAGCCCTTTAGAGCAGGAGGAAGTGTTTATTTTGTTGACTAATTATTTTCGTCATAGTTTTCATCAACAACCTTTTTCCCCTTACTAAAACTAGACAGAAATAAAAACATGTGCACATGGACAAAAACTAAAACTAAATGAACTGACATTTTCCTCAACAAATAAATACTAGACTAAAATGTTTGACAAAGACTTAATTCAATCAGACCTAATTTGGTCATGTGGAAAGTAGAGACAAGTTAGGAATATATCCAATCACAGCTACTTTGGTTGTGTGGAAAGGTTGGATGAGTTAAGAGGGACATCCAGTCACAGCTGCCTTAGCTTCATGGTGGTGGGATAAGTTGGGGAGCGATCCAATCAGAGCTACTCTCTTTATGAACTGATACATTCATGAAGAGCAGGTTCACTGTTTGTTGTCAGTTCTGGTATTGTAACTGAGATAATCTGCCAGGTAGTCTAAGTAAAGGTGACTGCATTTTACACAAAAGTTCAATTTGTTTCTGTTCATTTATACATTCAAACTTTACTAGTATTCAATAAAGGGTTATTTGATGTTTCATTTTATCCAAGTGTAAAACATGACTTCAGAAATTTAAGGAAACATAAAAACTGTCTTACACTTTACACTTCTTATTTAAGTCGACTAAATTTACAGTAGATTTCATCAACAAAAAATTAGACAAAAATTAAAACAATTTAGATGACTAAGTTATGACTAAAACTAAAATATTTTAGACAAAAGACTATATTTAAGATATTTTAGACAAAAGACTATAACTTAAAGTAAATTAAAAAGTGCTGTCAAAATAAACACTCGTAGAAGTAGGAGCTACAAGAACAACGGCAGGAAGTGACTGCACATACAGAGATTAGCAAAGATGCCAACAGCTTCAGTAGCAGTTTCATCAGATCATGGCTTCATTTCTTTATTAAATGAAAAACAAATATCAACACAACAAAGTTCTCTATAGAAAGGACATTATTTCTCTACTTCTGACATGTTTTGATGACAGTTTGTTCTGTGAAGTCGCTTACGTTCTGTAGTGCAGTAGTGCTCGCCTACAACATAATCTGATTGGCCTGTAATGAATGTGATTGTTTAAATGATCGTCCAATCAGCTGCTGGATATGCTTTTGAAAGGTTCTGCCCTCCCCACACTCTTTCTATGGGCTCCTTCCCAGATGGACTAGTGCAGTATGTCGAACGGTTCATCCGGTGTGCCAGGTTGCATATGGGTGGCACAGTGGCGCAGCAGGTAGTGCGCGTGCCTTGGGGCCTCTCTGTGTTGAGTTTGCATGTTCTCTCTGTGCACTCCAGGTTCCTCCCACAGACCAAATATGCTTAGTAGGTTGATTGGTGACTCTAGATTGACCTTAGGTATGAGAGTGAGCCTGAATGGTTTTCTGTCTCTATATGTGGCCCTGTGATTGGCTGGGTGACTGGTTCAGGGTGCGCCCTGCCACCCGCCCGATGTGAGCTGGGATAGGCTCCAGCCCCTGTGACCCCAAAAGGGATAAGTGGAATAGATAATGCATGGATGGTTCACATATGAGTGCAGTTTAACAGGAAATCAATAAAATAGAAGGTAAATCAAAATCCACCTGTGTCAGAGTTTTAGAATAAAAATTAAATACAGGCTTAAATATACTGTATGCCTTAGAAGCAATGTTTTGTATTCATGAGTTTAAAGCGTGCAGTCACTCAGTTCGAAGGATGTGGTTGCAGTGGTTCTTGTTGATTCACTGCTTGTCGCATGCCAGTGTTGGACCACAGACTAGTTTATTGGTTGAGACTGCAGGGCTGAGTGATGTGCAATGATGCAACTATTTTTCTTTACTGCAATATATTTGAGGAGCTCAGATCAGATAGATGGAGCACATTAACTGCTTACATCAATAAAAACTTCAGTTAGACGATTATAGCCTATCTATTGCTGATTGTTCCTGGACATTTCAATCTTAACCTCCGTTGTACATTTATTTCAGAGTGGGTTCAACCCTTGAGAAGCAGCTCACAAACACAAACACTTTCCCCACTTGAGCTGGCTGTAGCGTTTCTCGTAGCCTATGTTGTCGGCCATTTCTAACGACTTGCTCCAATTACACTAAACTCACACATTCATCTTATGACAAAGATGTGTGGGTACCTGCTGATGTTTCTCAAACTCCAGTTTAATTGGCGACTTGATGCAGTTGCAGGTGTCTTGGTAGGTCTGCTTGAGAGCCAGGTCCATCAGATGTTTGTGGTACGCCCCGGCCAGGTTGCCACAGGTGAAGATGATCACATTGGCTAAGATCTGTCCCCAGAGGCACACATACAGAGAACAAGGCATTAAAATAAAGTCATATGGAAAGCCATTTGGGCATAAATTTGATATCCATGATATCAACTGTAGTTCAACTCTTCTAGTACTCAAATTTGGAATACATGTACTCAATTTTGGCCAACTAGTGCACGCGTAGACTTTAGTAGTGGAGAAAAAAGTGCCAATAGTACTACGAGTAGAGTGTTTTGGGTCTACTAGTACTACTAGTAGACTACTAGTACTACTAGTAGACTTAAAAATGTTCAGTAGAACTACTAGTAAGTCTTATATGCTAATAAGAGGATGGGGAAAAGCAAATTCAGGCTTCCCATTGGCCTTCAAAAATAGAACAACCAAGCAGGGTGCTGGATTTGGTTATAATCCCTTCTACTTCATTTGCTTTAGGTCTACTAGTACTACTATTGAATCTTTTGGCTTCACTAGTACTACTAGTAGACTAAAAACAGTCCACTAGTACTACTAGTGAAATATTTTGAGTTTACTAGTGGCACTAGTAAAAAGAACACGCACTAGTACGCCAGTAGACCTTATGGTAAAGCAAAATTGTCTACTAGTAGGCAATTTTGTGTCATGAGTAGTACTAGTAAACTTAAAAATATTACTGGTAAAAACTTAAAGCTTTAATAGTAGTAATACAGGAACACAAAATTGCCTACTAGTATGTGATTTTGCTCTACCAGTAAAGTCTACTCATGCACTTGTGCAGCAAAAATCTTTACTAGTAAAACAATTTTTTTGTTTACTACTAGTGAACTCAAAATATATCACTAGTAGTACTAGTAGACTGTTTAAGTGTACTAGGAGTACTAGTAAAGATTCACTAATAGGACTAGTAGACCTAATTCAAATGAAGTAGGAGGGATTGTAACCAAATCTGGCACCCTGATTGGTTGTAATATTTTTGAAAGCCAATGAGAAGCCTAAATTTACTTTACCCCACCCCCTTATTAACATACAGGGCTTACTAGTAGAACTAGTGAACATTTTTTAAGTCTACTTTTAGTACTAGTGACACTTTTTGCTTCACCAGAAAAGTCTCTGTGGCTTACAAATTGAGTACATGTACTTCAAATTTGAGTACTAGTAGAAATGAACTACGGTTGATATCACCAATATCAAATTTATTCCCAAACGGCCTTCCCTACAGTCAGGAGGTGACACACGTTACAGATATCCCTGCTATCGGCCCTCCTCCCATTAAGCCTACATTATGACCTTGTATAAGCAGGCTAAAGCACACACTTCCACCGCATTTCCACCATTATGTCAACCTCAAGCTCTTTACAGTGTGACCATGCATATCAATAAGCTCTCCTTTTTTCCTGTATCCTAAGGCAATGGCTTTTTTTGGCCATGCTTTATTGTCCATATGCAGGAGAGAAACTATTGAGATCAGTGTTATTAGTGTGTTTGCTCAAGAGGATCATAAAAAGGGCTCGCTGCATAGTTTATTGCATATCTTTATTGTATGCATCAGATGTTGTGTTTGTCGTTTTGGACGCTGTTGAGCTTTCTAAAAGCAGCATCAGCTCTGTGTTTGTGGTGAACCTGAGGTGTGCCGCTCCATCAGGAGTCAGTTTATTCAGAGCTGCTGTTAGATCAGCACTTCCAGGGTGTTTCAAAGTGCAGCTCATTTGACTCTGGGGGCTTTTTTCAATGTCCTGTGTCATGATGGTTCAGGAAAGGTTGACTCTTACAGTCAAGACCTTATTTAAAAATTATACATCAATTTCAATCATGCGTGGATGAGCCTCACAAAACTGATAAACTGCTGCTGCTGCCCAAAGTAGAGATGATTATACATATTTAACACCTCCCTACCCCCAACATCAACAGAAATGACATTTGTAGTTGATCCTCATTTTTAATTTAATTTTACCCAAATTATTGCAGTTCAACTACTAAAGAATAAGTCAGACTGATTACAGCATTTTAAGACATTTTTTATGATGTATGTCATATTTTTTATATCTCATGGTCTGATTTACGAAGAATATTGTGATTGACATTTTAAAGCTCCTATTAAGTTTGTCAGCTTTATGCAGTTTGCTCTTATCTAGTCAGAAAGTTGAGCATTTTCTCTTTGCTACCAAGAGGGTAATTTTTATTACCTCCACCAAGGGGGTTATGATTTTGCTGGAGTATGTCTGTCTGTTTGTTTGTTAGCAAGATTATGCAAAAACTACTGGACGGATTTTGCTGAAATTTTCAGGAGATATTGGTAATGGCTCAACTTAAAGATGATTAGATTTTGGTGATGATCCAGATAACCGCCATTAGCAAACAATCATTTTTGCTAAATAACTGACTAACTAATGATGATATCAACATGATTTTGAGTGCTATGTCTGGATTTTTAGGGTCAAGGAATCATATGATGGTAACTTTATCATTGAACTATTGCTTATAGTTGGAACAGCAATATGTGAGCCACCTTGGTGGAGGTTTGCGCTCTTCGAGTGCTTTCTAGTTTTAACAAGGCCCCTATCCAGTGGAAGCCTGGACCAACCAGGGCCCCCTGAATTTTTATTGGCCACCTCTCAAAATAACCTAAATTGAGCTGTTGTGCTACCAGACTTTGTTCACAGTCCAGCCCATAAAAAATGTTTAATACGAGCTGAACTTACTGGATACTCAATACTCTGCAGCGACTTTCTTCCTGTTTATCTTCTCTGAAGTTCGATCTCTGAGCTTCAAAATAACCATGTAGAGAAGCCCCGATCCTGACATGCAGTGATGCTCACTTCCTCCTCTTTCTGTGATGTCACCCTCATCACAGCTTTAGCCAAATTTGTCAGCAAAGTAGGATATTTTCAACTTGGGTGAATGGGCAAAAGAGGAGCAATAGGGTCACTTCCATGGCAAAGCAAAGGAGGCAAATTGATGGATCATCCTATTTCTGTCAATATGTTTTTATTGCAAAACAAAACAAAATTCACATTTGGTGTGAGCACAGCTTTACAGGAGCAGAGATGGCCAGAATCACTGTGGTTAATGTATTTATGAACCTCTTACAACCCCACACCAAAAATACTGAACTTCTCAGACTGTACCAGACTAATTCTGAACTTAACAGGACTACTCAGAGAAAACCATCAGTGTCTTACCTGCCAGAGCAGAGGTTCCAGTTCTGTGACAGTAAAAGCCAGACAGACAGTCAGGGTGACAGTGTGTGAGAAGCAGGTGATGGCACTGGCAATAATGGCCCCTCTCATGGAGAAGGGCAGCATGGTGTAGACAACAAACACAATAAAGAGGAAAAAGGAGACCTGCCAACAGGAGACAGAAACATGAAGATAGGAGTTAAACTTTTGGACATGAACTGAAGTTCACAAGGGTTTTTATTTTATATGCTATTCTCCAGAAACCTAACCTTGCACAGCAGGTGGGTCTGCCTGATTCAATGTCTGTAATCAGGCAGGTCCATCTTGCCAAGCTCCAACCTACAATGATTGTGAGCGGCCCAAAGCAGCACAGATGACATCAAGTGAGGCGACACTATGCCCTGACAAGAACTGCCCGACACTGAGGATGAGAGCACTTCCAGTGGAAATAAACAAATTATTGTACCCTAAACACAAACACAAACAGTTTTTGGACTGAAACACAGGACTTCCCCCATTGTACAGGTGATGAGTGCTTTCAGAGTGTGAACAAAATTTTAAGAACTTTCCTCCCACACTATAGTCTTTATCCTTTTGAGGAAAACCCTAAACTGTTAAGTTAGGAAAACCTCTGCCTTGCTGCGTGTATCTACCAGTCCAGAGTGTACCCTGCCTTTCGTCAAATTTCAGTTTGGATTGGCTCCTGCTCCTTCCAAAAGGTGGATGATTGAAATACATTTAAAGTGAATGGGAATATGTGAAACAGGTGTGCGAATGATGCAAATTTTCACAAGAGCAGCACGAATTTCACCTCTCACCAAAGTCAAAAGTATTCAATGCCTGCAACAAACTTGCACAGGGAGAAAGACTCTGTAGAGGTTTGAGAATTAAGTACATTAAGTACAGCTTGTATTTATTTAACAATGTGAATAAAATCTGCCAGCAAATTAGCGAGCTGGCTACTGGTGTGTTTTTCTGGCATATTAGCGGTGATTTATTGGGTTTTTAATCAGAGAATATATGCCAAACTTTTTGGAAGAACTGCAGGGGCCCAGAAGTGAAAGAATAGATCTGGGGGAGAGGAGGAGCTTGTCTGTAATCATACCTGGAAAAAGACAAGCAAAGCCGGGCAGGTTTGGCAATAGGGGGGGCAATCCCCCAGACATCATGGTGAAACTCTCCATGTGCGCCTCTGAAGGACGTTATGGATCATCTAATGACTTTCTTAGATTTTTCTGGGACATTTTGTTTCTCGTTTTTGAGAAAGGGGAGGAAGACAGTGACTGTAGAAATATCCAGCATGGTTGATCATGGATTGAGAAGGCGGAAACACACGTTGTTGTGGCAGAGACACAGACCCTCACCCTTCCTTCCTCCCCTTCGGCCTGGGGGGCAAAAATATACCCCAAATTTGAACATGTGAATACCTGTGCAAAATCTAGTCCTGCAAAAATGTGACACAAATATTTTTTATTTTTGCGTTTAGTGTGAATACAGCTTAAAATCTAGATTGCAGCACCTCAGGTGCAAGATGTTTCTGTGGGGACCAGTGGAGGTTCTAGGGGCAGGGCCACAGGGGCATTGGCCCCATCTAAAATCTTATTGGCCCCCTGAAGTGCCCCTGTCCTGTCACTCATCTGTCATTTTGCTGGAGAGTGACAATCAGATTATAGGTGAATGCAATTCCATGCCCAGTCATTGGTGGCAGTAGTGCGCCAAATAGGCAGGTCCACCGTAAATAAAGCTGACAGAAGAAGACTATCATGTGAATGAACACAAAATGTAAGATAAAAAGTGCATGTTTTTGAAAACGAAATTGCAAAACGTGTTTTTGAATACTTTTTTTTTTCCTTTGAAGATGGTTACATCCTTAAATATGAAATTACAAATGAGTTTTAGTGTCTTCATTTTTTTAACTAAAATGTTTGAAAAAGGTGCCACTGGTTGAATGTGACTGCATGTATGTTAGACAAACACTTGGCCCCTCTGTGAGAAATGTGGCTTCTTGATGGCCCCTTACTTAGAAAAATCCTAGATCCGCCACTGGTCGGGACTTTTTATATTCAGTGGACTACAGCATGGCAGGGCTGTAAGACAGGCTTCTTTGCCTCGACAAGGAAATTATGACCTAGTTTTTACAGGTCCTTTATTTCAATCTTCTTTTCATAGGTTGGCTTGAGAAACTGGACAAGATAAAAGCTTGTTACATGACAATGCTCATTGTTACTCTTTGAGAGTTCAGGTGAAGATGCATGATAAGGACAGAAAGATCTATTACTAGTCTCACTTAGATCAGGTACACTCCATGTCAAAATGAGACTACAGAAGAAAAGAAACTTAGAGGTGTCATGGAGACTGAGGTCTGAGACGAGACTGTCTATTCATGCGCAGCTGATGCACTCAGCGGTAATACGTCAAATATCTTAATATCTTTAAAGAAGATGAGAGACTTCAGTGCACGATGCATTAAAGAGGTCCTTTCTGCTTGGTAACTGTAATCAGTCCTCTCTCCAGGTTTTCCTCAAACCTCCATCTCTCCCAATCTTCTCTGTCGGTGATCATATCTATTCCCGTGCATTCTCCTGCTGTTGGAGTCAGGGGCCTGCTTCCTCACCGGCTGGTTCTTGATACCGATGTGACTGAACCTCTCCCTTTGGCCCTGTCCACTTCCCCTGCTGTCAGTCCGGCCCTTCCTGTTGTGGTGGTGACCAGCGTGAACGGGTCGCAGGTTCTAGTAAGATGTAAGATGAACTCTAGCCTTCCTGCCTGTCTGTTTGTTTCCACTGCCTTTCAGGTTCAAAGAGTCAGATGGCAAACAGGAATCGAGTGACAATGACAGCTCAGAGAGAATTAGATTAGCTACAAACAGAGCTGACAGAGGTTCGTGTGTGTCATGGTTTGATGCACATTGGGTCACATTATTTTACCGAAAAAGCACTTTTTAACAAGAAAGTACTGTTGTCTAATGGTGAGTGCAGTAGCTCCTCTTTGCACTGGGGTTGAATGAGGAGTTTGATTTAAGAGCTTTTCTGAAAATATTGCAAACTGGTGCTACTTCACCCTAACCTTGCGCAGCAGCTGGACCTGCCTGATTCCATGTCCGTAATCAGGCAGATCCATCTTGCCAAGCTTCGGTCTACGAGATTGTGCTCGGCCTAAATCAGCATCCTTTAGAGCAGGAAAAGGTGGGAGATACAAGCAAGACAATAGCAGGAAGTGACTGCACGTATAGAGATTAGCATAGATGCTAACAGCTTCAGTAGCAGTTTTATCAGATTTTGACCACATTTCTTTATTAAATGAAAAACAAAACATTCCAAACTTCTCTATAGTAACGAAATTTTTGCTCCACTTCTGAGACGTTGTTTTACGAAGTGTTTCTGATAGGTTCTGACCTCCCCAAACACTTTTAATGGGCTCTTTCCTAGATGAACTAATGAATGTATTGAACAGTCCATCTGTTGTGTCAGGTAAACTTCTCCTACCATTAGACAGCAGTACACAATATGTTGCCAATTTGTTTCTTATGTTGTTCCGGTCACGTCTGTGAACTTTATCACCTTAACTCATATGCTTAAGATGCCTCTATTACCTCCAATACACTCTGTTATCCACCCAAGTTTTTTTCCACATGTTGGTCAGGGCCTTTCTGTCTGGAGTTTGTATGTTCTCCCCGTGCTTGTGTGGGTTCTCTCCTGGCACTTTCGCTTCCTCCCACAGACCAGAACTTGCTCATTTGGTCAACTGGTGACTCTAAATTGCCCTCAGGTGTGGGTGTGAATGTGAATGGTTGTCTGTCTCTCTATGTGGCTCTGGCATTGGCTGGCGACTGGTTCAGGGTATATTCTCTCGCCCAATGTCAACTGGAATAGGCTCCAGCACCCTCCTCCAATCCCGAAAGGGGAGGAGTGGTATAGAAAATGGATGGATACACATATATATATATATATATATATGTATATATATATATATATATATATATATATATATATAGAGAGAGAGAGAGAGAGAGAGAGAGATATAGATATAGATATAGATATATATAGATATATAATTTATAAACTTTTTCCTTCTGGTACTGACAATGAAATCAATGTGGACTCTTGCTGAAAAAATCTACCCATCCCTGACTTGGACTCTATGTTACAAAGGGCACCATAAGGTGAAGGATGATGGAGTCAGAGCAGAGGGGAGTTGGAGTTGATTTGGTTGTGAGTCGTAATTGAGAATGGCAGTCCAATTTCAGGTGTGTCACCTGCTCCTGTCTGCCACACTGGCTCTCCATCTCCATGGCAGCCCAGCCTGAATCCTAATATATCCACAAATACCTCCTGATAGCAGCTGTAGTCATCATCTCGCTTATGTCCAGACGAAGGAAACACAAGCTCACCTGCCTTAACAAACTCAGATGCTCATTGCTCAGTGTGAGCTTTACAACAGCCTTTATTAATTCAGCCCTGATTTTTGTGAGTACACAGACACTGTCAAACATCAGTCCTCTTTTAATAGACCCTTTGTTATTTCATCAAACATTAGAGGCCCTTTCGCAGCCTTCTGCTGAACAGACTGTTGAAAAATGGGCCACCAAACTTGTACATTTATGGACTGCCTGATAATTCAGGGGTTTTGAACAAATGTAAAGGAAGAGTGAGAACATTTTGAATGAACATGTTCCCAAGGACCCTCTGGTGATCTGTTTGGGGGGTGGGGTGGGGGTGGGGGGGTACAGCGTGAATTAAAGGTAAATGCAACAAATGCTTTTGTTGCTCGCAAAGAAAATGTTAAAGGGATACGCCAACATTTTTTTGTTTCCAGGTCTTGCCACAATCCCCAGTCCAAGACAAACAGACACCATTCTTTCAACTGTGTGTGCAAGAACAAGGAAGCAGACAGACAGAGCTCACCCAACGCTAATAAGCTTAGCTCAAACACTGGGAGTCAACGGGTAGAGTTATCCTACCTCTGCCTACAGTCATCAGTTAAACACTGTAGCAACTCTAAACAATCAGTGTGCTCGTTGTGACTCGTTTTTTTTACCGCGTTTTGTTACGTTATCTATTTTTAGACTAAGATTAGCACTTTATGTAATTTTGGAAAGAAATACATACAAAACTAAACAGCAGGGCGCACGCGCAAACCACTGCTGTTGTCCTTTGTTTTGTTGACCTTCCTACAAGCACATCTGCAGTGGTTTGCCCATGCGCCCTGCGGTTTAGTTTTGTATGTATTTCTTTCCAAAATTACATAAAGTGCTAATCTTAGTCTAAAACTAGATAATGTAACATAATGTGTTAAAAAACTTGTAATAAAAAGCACACAGGTCGTGAGAGTTGCTGAGTTTATCTGATGACTGTAGGCAGAGGCAGGCTAACACTACCCATTTACTCCCAGTGGTTGAGCTAAGCTAATTAGCAGTGGGTGAGCTCTGTCTGTCTCTTCCTTGTTACTGCACCCACAGTCGAAAGAATGGAGTCTATCTGCTTGTCATGGACTCAGGAGTGAGGCAAGACATGAAAACAAAAAAATGTTGTATCCCTTTAATATAGAGGGCCAGAAAGGGCTTCAGAGTGAAGGATCAGTTGCTCTAAAACATTTTCAGCCTATGATAAAGGAGATAATACTGATAACTGATGATTTTGATCACAGTAATCTTGTTAAATCTCTAATCTACTTTCAAAGTATATCATTTATTGTCCTATGTAAATGGAGAATTACAGAGCATCAAGTGTATAATGCAGCCAGATGGTGGCACAGCTGATGAGGTCTTTTATTCTTATTTTATGTTTTGTATTTATAAAGCATGAAAAATATCAGGCCAGCTTAATAGGGATGGGTCAGCTGACTGGGTTAACAGAGCCAGTTGAAACAATGCACAAGCCTCACCCTCTTTCTATCTTACAGCCTTTTCTGTTTTTTTTCAGTCTTTACTGTTATTAGCTCAGTGTTCTCCATCAGACACACTGTTCCCTCTGTAATCACAATCAATCCAAACCCGCTGAGAGAGACGCAGCTCCAGCTGTTCCCTGTTTTACTGCTTTCCAACACATTCTTCTCTCTTTCTTGTATTTCAGAAGTACTTAGAACGAGACAGTCAGACAGAAAAACAGACAGTGGGACAGAGAGACACATACTGATATTATTAGACTGAAGGATAAATGGAGAGTAGGGATGACTCAATCAGGCTTTATGCAGCAGAGGCCGACTGCTGATCACCTGTTGGTGAGACGTGCCAACACTGATAATCGGGCTGCTGTGGCCGATCACCTGTTAGTGAGATCAGCCGATACGATCATGTTTCGGGTTTTGTTATGACCAGCTAAGAATTCAACACTGGACGAATATTTCTGACCAACAGGACTGAAAAGAGAGTTTCAGGGATTCAACTACAGTTTCTGTTAGAAGGTGAAAGAGCAGCAGGAGGAGGAGAGAATGAGTGAGCAAGTGATCCGTTGACATCCTGAAGAGGAGCAGAGGGTTAAACAAGAAGTGATGTTAAAGATGGAAAAAAGAATGAATTTAAACAGCACATCATGTACTTACAGAATTATAAGTGATAGATAGATAGATAGATAGATAGATAGATAGATAGATAGATAGATAGATAGATAGATAGACAGACAGACAGACAGATAGATAGATAGATAGATAGATAGATAGATAGATAGATAGATAGATAGATAGATAGATAGATGAATTTCATTTAATTGTGTTTAAACTTTATTTAAGCAGGAGGCCTCATTGAGATTAAAAATCTCTTTAACAAAATTGCCCAAAAGTGACCAGCTCTTTCGGACCCAATTTTTTCTGCAGCAGATTCTTGTCTGCATGAGCAGCAGATCTGAAACATCTTTACTGATATCAAGATAAGCTTTAGGGACAGATTGTAAAAATAAGTTTTGTGATTGAGTTAGTCACCAGCTAACTCGATCATACAGAGTACGATGATGAGTTAGCACCTTGAGATTTGTCATGAACCTTAAAGCTCCGTGATAAACTGCATCCAAAGATTTAAGGCATTGAGAAGATGCATGCATCCATAAAGCATCACCATAATCAATCAGAGGCATAAAAGTAGCAGCAACAAGATGATTTTTTGCAGCAGAGGAAAAATCTGTTTCTGAAGTAAAATGCTGCTTTCCAATTGTACCGGGAAGTCGGGATTTCCGAGTTCTGAGTGGGAAATTTCAACTGGAATGCTCCCTGAGGTCAGAATTTCCTACTGGAAAGTCGGGGGATCCTCACCACCCCCGAGATGACAATCAAAGATGGCTGCCCCCTGTGGAAACAGTTCTTAAGCTCTTGTAATATTCTGTTTGTTAGCACTTCTGATGAGTGTTTGTCGCAACAGATAAGCCGTATACATAGTAGTGTTTAACGTATAAATGCTACTTTAGTCTTATTTACATTCTTCATGTAGTATGTGTGAACTACAATGCAGGGCGTGCTAACAAAGGCTAACAATAGCCTGGTAGATCAGCAACTTTTTCCGATTTCGTAATTGGAATGCCGATAACTCGGATGTGACGTTATTCCCTCTTCCCTTCTTCCCAGTTCTGATGTAAATGGAACACAGCAAAAGCCGCAGCTTTATCTTCTTTACAAGCAGCTCAATATGAAGCTTGAAAGACAAAAAATCATCAATCAACAACCTCAGGTTTAGACAGATAGATATGAATGGACAGACAGACAGAAAAATCATTTTACTATAAAAAACTGACTCATTATAAAAGTGATTATCCTCCAACAGGTGGCTGATGTTAAAAATACTTCTAACCGGGAGGAAGGAGTGAAGGAGTGAGGAAGTGGTAAACGGGGATCGAGGGCAAATTTGGCCATGGCGGGGTGGGCGTAGGGGGGGTCTGAGAAGGCAGGTGTAGAGTCTGGAGAAAGAAATATTGGATTTGATGAATAGGGGGAGACAGGGTGCTACCATGAGAAAATAGGATTCCTGAGACAGAGAGAGAAGGTGTCTGGCAGTAGGAAATAATGTGTCTGTCTGCTGCACTGCTCACCTCCAGCTCTCATTAGGCCTCATTAACACTTGTCAAATGAGGAATTATTTCTGCACTATTATACACACACAGTGACAATTTAAGGAGCTGTGACACACCATGTATCACAGTAACATGCACCTGTTAAAGTCTCCCATCTTATTAAATCTTGTTTATTCCATGTAATTGTAGCCAAGTGGAAAAATATGAATAATTATTTGTTCCTGATTAATAGAGTTTATAAAGTTTTAACATAGGAAAAACAGGGAATAGAATGTTTTATATATGTTAAAATCGTTAAGTTCATAAGGAGTTTAAAAATGCTTTAATGTTTTATTTCATTAATTTGGTTGTTAATGTAAAAATGTATATTTTTTAGAAATATCTTCTCCAGAAATGCACCTGGTCACAGACAAAGTGTAGTGAGGTTGATTGGCTCATAAGATGTTCATGCAGTGTTCTAATGTGTGTTTGAGAGGAAAGAGAGGAGAGAAAGTGAAGCTAAAGTGGGTACACACATAAAGATTATTGGGCTGTTTTTGTCCCGACCAAGGACAACATACGCCAGATTGTTTCATGTTTTATAAGATTATCCTGTAAGATTATCCTGTGGTCTGAGGTGTGTTAAGAGTGAAATTGTCCCGATAATCGGCTCTGACATGGGTCGGGCTGACAATTGTAAATATTAAACTTGTTCAATATTTACAACCAAAAATCTTCATGTGTGTGGGGAAAGCCGACAACTCCCAAGTCATGACTCCATGAACTGTGACGTGGAACAGAATGTAATCAATCAAGAAGCGAGCTGACTGATGAATAAGGAAGCAGGCGCAAAAAAAAAACAAGCACACATGGCCGACCTGAAACATAAAGTTCAGTGGACCTCAGAAATGGAGGACCAGCTCGCGTGTTCACATTGTCCCCAGAATTTTTTCCAGTCTTTTCTCTTTTTTAGTTCAGGATTTTTCCATCAAAAATAGTCCAAAGACCACCATCATTATCTCTTCTCGTATTTCCTCTTCCATGTTGCATGTTGTGATCTCCAGTTTGCTGCTTTGTTACTTCTTCTTTGTTTTTTTCAGATCACGTTTGATCTTATTTCTGTCTTGGAGGACAAGATTCTAGGTCGGTGGTGGGACAGAATTGTTATGTGTGTGGTGTGCTGTGTTGAGATTATCGGAGCACACCACACACAGTACGATCGAAACTGTTCAATGCCTGATTTTTGATCTTCATGTGTGGGGTCTCTAACAGATAAAAATCTCTTCAGATTTAGAAAATCCTCATGTATGTACCCTGCTTTGAGCAGACCTTGCAGGAGTTTTCCAGAAGCTGAGCACAAAGTTTGAGTACTAGATTGTGTCTAAGATTATTTGCCAGATAATCTGCAAGAGGTGAAGTCTCATAACAAAACTTTAGTTCAAAGTTTTGACACATTTGAGGACTTTATTTTTTGCTCATTAACACAGCGAGTAGAGTAAAACATGAGGGACAGTGTGCTGCTGCAAGCTAACTTAACTTGAGTAGCTTCATCTGGACTTTTTGAGCCTTCGCTTGGATTTTTTTTTGGTCCTGAAACAAGAGACATCAATCAGATAGCACCCTGAGCCAGGCCGGAATGCTCAGAAACCCCCTAAAAGGTTGGGGAAACTCCCAGTGCCTGGAAGTTTGCTGGTAATTAGCTGGAAGCAGGCAGGCTTTTGGCTGGAAGGGGAAAATTGAAGCAGCTGCATCTGCACAAGGCATTGTTGACCTGATTTGTCTAATGTGCCAGAGAAGGCAGGAACAAAACTGATGTTCTTTTAGATATTTGAGATAAAGTGCTGTGTAATATAACATTTTCCACTTACCAGTAAGCTTAATAATTCAACAGCTGTGTGATTTGTCACAGATTAGTAGTGTTGGGAAATATTTATTTTAATAAATCATAACCCAACCTTTTTTCTCACCAGCCGTAATAGATTGTGTTTTTGTGGAATTTACATCTATTTCAGTGGTTTTGGTTGGGGAAAAATATATGCATCACGGGTAAGATTGTTTTATTTGGGGTTAGGAAATGAAGGAATCGGGAATTGGAAAAAATAAAATATGAAGGGAAATAAACAGAGCCAATCATTCAAAGTTGCTTTCCTCCATGAATATGAATTCTCCTTAGCTTTAGCCTTAAACACTGTTGAGGGGTAAGCCAAACTGCCCTCTACTTTTTAGAGAAAGACCAAGATATGTCAAAATAGTCTGATATTATCACTGATATGTTACTATAAATGCATGTGGTAGATTTTGTACTGTTTCTTCATGATTACTTTTTAATTTATTGGTATTTGATGCAGTTTTTTGGCCCATGGACCCGAGACAGACAACAGAAGAGCAGAAAAAGAAGTGGCAGCTTCACCAAACATGCTTGAATCTCAGGGGGCCCCATTGCATGCCCAGCACGTGTTTTGAGGTGTAGCGCAGGTGTCTTTCCCAATTTTCACCAAAAATTTCCATCAAAAGTTTTAATAGTAATAAAAATATTCATTATTTCATATTGCGAAGGAAACTAATTTTCACTCCTACTCAAATGTATTTATCCAAGGTTAAACTTACATCTCCACCTCTGACAATGTCAATGCTGTATGTTATGCAGCAGTGTGTAGCTCAATTAGCTTAACTGATAAGCTTTTATCCTGCTGGTCTCAGTAAGATATAACACATACTTAAACGCTGGATTTATATTTTGGACTAAAGGAACTTAAAAGAAAGTTTTGTGGATCTACCACGGTTTACTCAGGAGGAAGACATAGCAGCAGGAGCAGGAGATGAGCCTATGAGTGGATAAGTAGGCTGTCAATGACGAAGGGGAGCGTGGGGTTGGTCAGCAGGTGGTCTGTATCGCTGACTACAGGCTTTAATGTTCTTAAACCGATTCTGTGTTTTTGACATCTATTGGCCAATTGATATTAATTAGTTTTTTTGATTGAGGCCTCTTTGCTGTTTTACAAACCAAGTTCGCAGTAGGGAAGTTGATTTTTTTTAATATGTGAATTTTGTACATAGTTAAATGCAAACATCTTGTGAGCCTCTCGAATTAAGATGGTGATTTATAGACTGAATTAAATAAAAGCCTAGTTTTATAATTGAAGTTTTATGGTAGAACAGCACAGACACAATTTTGCACAGACATTAAACAAGCAGAGATTTGTATACCTGGTCCCAGGGGCTGAGGACGCCTCCAAAAAACATGAACAGGTAACCCATGGTGACCAGACAGGCCCATATGAGAAGGGAGAAGAGGCTGAGCATCCGCTTGAAGACCGACTCAATGCAGACGAGGATGAAGATGGACAGGAAGAGGAAGAGAGCAGCGGGAACCGTGATCAAAAACGTCAGGTGGTCCTCTGTAGCCTGCAGACAAACACAAAGGTGTGTTGGTTAGTACATCCTCTGAGGGGCATTCACACATGCATACTGTTTGTTTTACTAATCTATGCTCAAAGTGTCCTCTGGTCCAGTTTCTGTGGTTTCCCCTGAGTACATTAGACCTCAGCAAGCACAGCGATACAATACAGGAACAAAGTAAGACAGAAATATCTACAGAGGGAAAAGACAATTCATATTTTTTGGTTACACACATGACCCTAAAGTAGTTAAGGAACCAAGGTTTCTCCCAGGCAGTGTTAATTTTGTTGACTAATTATTTTTGGCATAGTTTTCATCAACAACCTTTTTTCCCCTGATAAAAACTAGACAGTAACTAATAAAAAAAGTGCACATGGACAAAAACTGAATTGACTGACATTTTTGTCAACAAATAAAAACTAGACTAAAATGTTTGACAGAGACTTAATCCAATCAGACCTAATTTCATCATGCAGAAAGTAGGGACAAGTAAAGAATATATCCAATCACAGCTACTTTGGTTGTGTGGAAAGGTTGGATGAGTTAAGACGAATATTCATCACAACTGCCTTAATTTGTGGCGGTGGGATAAGTTGGGGAGCTAAAACTAAATTGAAAAGTGCTGTCAAAATTAACACTGTTCCCAGGAAAAGATTTCCAAGCAGCAGGTTTCACATGTGCTGTCCAAGCTCCTCTGAGGGAGCACGAAGACAAGGGCAATGTTGAGGACCATAGACACAGTAGATAAAACACACATCGCACTATCTTCCCTTATAAATCAGGAGATTTCTGGCCATGATATAAGCTCTGTACGGAGGTCAAAGTGCTCCTGGGTCCCACTTGTTTCTGCACCTATCATCTGTTTATGAAGTCTGGTCTGATGTGGTCAACATAGAACATTTGGCCCAAAAAGCCATAGTTCTGACGTGAAAATAAGGCCAACTGGCTCAACTAAGATGCAGAGAAGTGGTAGCAGGTGCTCTGGACTGATGAATCCAAAGTTGAAGTTTTTGTCTGCAGCAGAGGGCACTTTGTTCACTGAAGGGCTGGAGTGTGTTAAAATAATGGTTGTCTGCTAGGGCTGTCACCTTATACTCGATATTCAAATATCCGTTCAAGCATGAGGATAAAAGTCAGTACTCAAAGTGTAAATAAACATTCAGATTTTAAATTTTTAAGTGTATCAGCACATCAGGGCGCCTGGATCAGTGGACCGTCAGTCACATAGACTGATGCTGCTCTCTTGACCTCAGTAAACAAAGACGGAGGTACATTTTAATAAAATGGAGGATGGACAAAGCCACCCTAGGCGGACAATAACAACACTGAATCAGTACTCGGGTTGCAGTTTCGAGCCCAGCTTCGGGGGACACATGGCGATGTGTCCTTGGGCAAGACACTTAACCCCAAGTTGCTCCCACTTCTGCGTCAGTGGCGTGTAAATGGGCATGAAAGAGCGTGAATGTGTTAGCTGATCCTGATGGATAACTAGCATAGAAACTCAGAATCATCAGTGAATGAATGTGAGAGTGAATGGGTGTGAATGGGTAGATGTGACCTGCAGAGTAAAGCTGCTTTGACTAGTCAAAGGACTAGAAAAGCACGATATAAACTCAAGTCCATTTACCATTTACCATTGGAGCTGAGCAATGTTTGTACTCAAAGCTGGTTGTGTATTTCCAGCTCATAAAGCAACAATGGACCAGATGGTAGGAACAAAGACCTCAGCTATAGCCCCAACTAGTGGCAGAAGGCTAGATTACAAACATTTAACAGGCTTTGGTCCTCCTGACAAAGTGCAGAGTGATGGAAATCTAACCAAGTGAAAAATGTTGCTGAACCAAGTCTGCTGAATTTTAACTGACCTAAGAGAACTAAAGAACACATAACAGAGCCCAAAATCTTTAAACAAACCAAACATGGTCCAATCAAAATAAAAAAGAAACTCTGAATGATCTTTTTCTGCAACCTACTGAAGGCTTTCAGTTGTCCTAAAGATTTTACAAGAACCACACGGCACGTTCACTCAAACAGACAAACAGACGGCACACAGATTGGCAGACAGACAGTCTGAGCCCAGAGAATGTGCTACAGCATCAATTCTACACTCACACAAAGTCAAAGTCAGCATTTAGAGGCTGTCAGCACATACACATGCACACACACACACACACACGCACACACAAACTCTTCCTCTATGGACCCGGTCCAGATCCCCCTCATGTACCACTTTGTACTCCAAAGCCTCTTCTTTAAACTGTTTCCTCTTCACACTCTTAAGACAAATCTCACAAATAAGGTAGAATCGAAATCAAAACCACAGCATCATGGGTCAAATGTCACACCTTGGTGCAGTTATCCATGCCCAGCAGCTGGACTGACCTAATTCAATGTCTGTAACCAGGCAGATCTTTCCAATTGTGAGTGTCCCAATCAGTCCTTTTAAGCAGGAAGAGGTGGGAGCTACAAGAGATACGACAGCAGGAAGTTACTGCTCATACACAGATTAGCATAGATGTTAACAGCTTCAGAAGCAGTTTGCCTCATTTCTAAAACTGCGTAGGAAAGATCATTATAGGTGGCGTACGCTGGAAACACAGGAAATGTGTGTGCACAAAAAACTTTCAGATTTATAAAAGTGTGTTCACGTAGTTCCCATCTATAAATTATAATCAACTCTAAAGTTGTCGCACGTGAGGGAACGCTTTGCCCCACCCACATGGTGCCTTTAAAAGGTCAGGTGAACGCCCTTGGTAAACATTCAATGATAACAATTTCACGATGGACCGAGAGGGAAAACAAGTGAAAAAATGAACTTCACTCAACGTGAGGTCGACATATTAACAGGTGGGCTCAGTTCGGGCATCGCTAATGCCAGAAAGGCAAAAGAGTGGAAGCATGTGGTTGATGCTGTAAATAAGGCTGCCTCAGAGGGTCGGACTGTGGCTGAAGTAAGAAAGAAATGGTCCAACATAAAAGTGGAGGCGAAAAGGCATATCGCTCTCCATAGAAAGAGTGTCTGTGTGACAGGAGGGGGAAAGGGCACACCGGAGCCCCCCACCCCACGGACAAAAAGCTGTCGGCGATCATCTTCGAATCCCCCCTGAACGATGTGGTGACGAAGGAGGACACGGCTGCGCCAAATGCGCCGGAGTCTTCCGTGTGCCTATTCCTCCAGCAGTGCCAGATAAGCCACTGTGCGTCTTTACGCATTGTGAGTGCCTTTTTTATATCAAACCATCAACCAAATCATTTTCTGAACGGCTACAAGTGTTGTAGCCTAACTCATCAGCAGTTTTGTGCAACTATCATGTCATTTTAATCACAAGTTGGATTTCACACATCACACATGGATTTAATAATAACATGTAAAGTTTGTTTCACAGTGACATAACTGATTCAATAATATAGGCTACGTGTGTGGGCGTGCACGTGCATGTGGGCACACGAGCATTTGTCTGCGAATTCCCTTGGGCATCAATACAAATTTTCCCTCTTTCTTCATTTTTGCAAATATATCCTCCATATATGATTAGTGTTGTGAAATGTGTAATATTCGATTATTTCACATAAATGTATCAATTTCACAGAGCTGTCTTTAATTTCGTCCTTCTACTGTTAGGGTCGCAGTGTCCCGCTTGTCCAGATTTTGTGTGTATGGCAGGGTCAGAGCTGCTGTGGAGGTGCGCATATTCTCCCGTCAACATTTTTTTTTATAAATCCCAAAAGTTGTATACAAGTGGCATACACTTTCTTTTGTGCGTATGCAGCCTTGATAAATGAGGCCCCTGAGTGGCATTTCTTTATTAAATGGAAAACAAATGACAACACTGAAAGCATTTCTCTTTAGAAATGATATTTGTGCGTCATTTCAACTTGTTTTGGCAAGAGCTTGTTCTACAAAGTGTCTTATATTTTGTATTTTACAACATGTCAGTGTGCCCCACCTACTACATTATCTGATTAGCCTGCATGAATGTGACTGACAGTCAATTGCTGGATATTAATTTAAAAGGTTCTGCCCATTCCCAAACACTTTCTATGGGCTGTTGCCAAAAGTTGCACGGACCAATCAGAGTCCTTTTGAGCAGAAAGAGGTATGAGCTACGAGCGAGACTACAGCAGGAAGTGACTGCTCTGCTGTACAGAGATTAGCATAGATGCTAACAGCTCCAGTAGCAGTTTGTAAGATCTGGAGCGCATTTCTTCATTAATCAGAAACAATTTAATTCTAGCAATAAAAAATGAATATGGTCTACATGTTGTTTCATCAGCCCTTAAAAGTTCATATATTCTCCTAAAACTTAAATGTGAAGCGACAGAAAAACTGTGGACAATGTTTTGTGCAGTTACAGCATAGGATTTATGTAACCTGGTGTCATTTTTATTCGTGTTAACTGGAAGAGACAGCAGCACCTTTCAGTTCACCTCAGTGTCTTCATCCTGAGCACGTTCATCCTGTTGACCTGACCATGACCTCTGTATCAGCCCAACGCCTGGAAGAATTTTCTAATCATTAACTCTGCAGTAAGAGCACCGTACTTCATTGTGTTTTAACTCAAGTGTTACTTACCAAGCAGAAATCCTGTGAAAACACATTAAATGGCAATGTACCATACATATCCCTTATGTATCAATATTGGTGTTTTATTTATTGCCTGCACTGACACAGACAAAAACAAAATGAGGTCAGTGTAAGAGTGAAGCACGTCCTCCTGCCCCACAACAGCAGCATTTAGCGCAGGGATGTCCAAACTATGGCCCAGGGGCCAACAGCGAACCAGCACATGCTAGAACTGAGAGAAAAATCAGCCACATTAGAACATGGAGCCTGAGCTTGATTGATGAATACAGAAAGATACATACAAGCATTTAATTATAGTGAAAACAGCACAATGCTCTCCAGCTCATGGTGTGGTATACAAACCATATTATATGATAATTATCCAACACCAACACTCCTGTAAGGTTTGGCAGATCTAGTCCAGTTTGCTCTTGTTTTGTGTCTGTCAGTGATCATCAACAGGAGGATCTTTACTACTATGAACCATAGACTTGTGAATGCAACCCCAAAAACAATTGCAATTAATTATCAGGAATTACTTGATGTTTGATCTGACATCTGACAGCCATTGTAAGCCTGAATTTAACCAGGGGAGCGGGTAAAGAGTCAAAACTAGTGTTAAAAAAAAACATCACAGCCCCAGAAAGCAGAAGGCAAAATATCTTTATTGCCCCATGTGGATGGCAGCAGTATGGGGGTTTAAGACTGATCTATTTAATGTTATGAAATGTTTACAATTGGAAAAATAAAATGTTAGACTAATAATAAATAATGTTTGTGGAAGAATTTAGAGGTGGGGGCTCCCAGTGGCCCAAAGTTGGTTAGTAATTGGTCAGAATTTGGCTGGAACTTGGCAGTCACTTGGCTGGAAGGGGAAATTAAACTGGATCTGTTTGTAAGTCAGACCTAAATATTAATATTATTTTTGTTTTTCACATCTGGCCTAATGTCTGTCAAGCAAAAAACTGACCCCTGTACAAATGTAGTTAATTGGCCTTGCCCTATGTTCACCGAACCACTGGTAAAATTTCTAAAAGTGTATCTTACAACTGTTGTCCATTTGTGGCCATTTTGGTGTCATAAAATTCAAAACACCTACCAGCAGGGAGTATGCGATGAGCAGCAGTTTTTAAAATACTAAGATCAGCCCACCTGACAACAACAACCCTGCCCCATTCTAAGTCCTAAAATCCCCTTTCTCCCCCGTTCTGATGCCCTTTGTGAACTTCAGCAGGTCCTCCTGGCCATGGCTGTTTTCAAAGCTGTACATTAGCAGTATGTACTCACTTTGCCAAAATGTAGTACGCAAACATGCAAAATTCCAAGATATCATATTACTTCTAAAAAAATTAGCAATATGCATCTGACCGTTCAACCTTGGGTGGTGTTTCACACAATGCAAAGTGCCAATGGGTCAACGGTTGAAAATGCAGATGCAACAGCGTATATCCATGGAAACATTAGCGTTTAGCATTATTACCAGTAGCATTTTTAAAATGTGCATTTTAGGGCATCTGAAATGCCGGGTGGACGAAACACCTCTATCCAGAGCCATGGAAAGAGAGAGTTTTCATCATGAGGGTCAGAACGCAGAGGGTCACATGGTTCATGTAGCAGCCAAATAGTTCCAAACAAAGCTTGCCGGGTCATTGAAATGAACTGCTGAGCTGTGATTTCTGGTAATTACTTGCCAATATTTTAATTGCTTTACATTTTTATATTAATATAGATAAATTCAAACATGACCGAAATTCTATGTGCATGTGTGGGAACATTATTATTAGCTAGCTAGCTGTCTTTAATTACAGTCTTGACTGACAAACATTGCTTGACACTGTATTGTTACTAAATTTCCTTGTTTATAACATCAGCATTGGGGATTTGGTAAAATTTTTGACTTGTTTTGTTTAAACATTTCAGACAAAGAAGGAAAAAGCCTGTGTGATCCTCCTGAGTAGGAAAAAATGTTCAGATGTTTCAAGGACAATGTCTATGTTGTCACAAAGCTTTATTATCTTGAACCATGGAGAAAACTCTGTCTTGTGAAGTATAAAATATCTAATTTGATCATATCTATCTACTGTATGTTTATATATATATAGTATATAGATAGATAGATAGATAGATAGATAGATATTTATGGAGAGAGAGAGAGAGAGAGAGAGAGAGAGAAAGACAGATATGAAAGTGACAGCAGGTGACTGAAAAAAATAGGGAGGACAGGAGGAAAACCAACCCACAGCGTTGTGTTACTTTTTACTAGTTGACTACTTATCCATACTTTCTTATATTCAATGAAAATTAAGCAATAAAAGAATGGCTTACACTATTTCTCAAAAACCTTTAACTGAATCCTGTTGTTTCCAGTTTAACCACACAGGCCTAATGCAAAAGAGTATTCATCAAGGATGTGAGATGTAACAAGAAGCAGACCAGTGACCACATTTAAACTAATGTTTTGTTTAAAATTCATGAGCTATCGTCCTTTAAATGACATCATTAATTGATTCAAATGTGCTTGTAAAATGGCCATCATTATAAAGTCAACTGTAGCTTCCTACATGTAAATTGACCTTCGATAAATGCGAGAAACATACCTTCCCAATTCTTTGTTTATTAATGCATACTGTCCCATTTTAAAAAAAAATCTTTTAAATCTTTCCGCATAGGAATCCCATTGTCTCAGTCACATTGTTTGAAACTCCCATAATCCACCATTGGAGTCTTTGTAGAGTTGACGTAACTCTCTCTTTCCACAGCTCTGCCTTTACCATTAAAAAGTTCTGCAGATACGCCTGAATTCGTCTCCATGTGGACGGCCCCTTATAATCACTCCTACTTTTTATACCCATACAGCCCCCCTGGGAAGACTTATAATTATTCCAAAGTCATAATTACCCTGACAGGTCCAGTGGCTTTAAATGTGAGATTAGAAAGCCAATGTGTAATTTGATTTTAACAATTTTACAACAGAGCCAACATCAGGGTGAGCATTTAATGCCTCAAGATTGATTATTTTAACATAAAATGTAAGAGAGGCAGCTTTTATGGTATAATGAAAAGGCATCACGGACTCAGCCCCTGAATTTGTGGCCACTTTGACAGCTTATTAAATTGAGCTGCATGCTGAGAGTGGCAGGTGTTATTTGGCCTCAGCAGAAGCAGAAGAGATGATTTTGCTGTTTGTAAGAGTAGCAGCACCACGTAGCAGAGGTAGTATGAGTCAGGGTCTGGCAAAGGGATCCCATGGGATCTGGCTGCTGACGCCACAGCGGCTATACAGTCAGCCTGGGGCGCGGGCTGAATCCCAATGAGGATGTAAGCAAGAGTGCAAACATCGGACGGTACCTGCACGAACACTGGGGACCAAGATCCTTGCTTTGGACCAAAACATGGAAACACAAAGTCGAACACGAATGTTAGAGAGAGGGTGAAGCTGATCTCTCACCACCTTTTCACCCGACTGTTTTGCAAAATATAAAAAAGAGGCATCTGCACTTCAACATTTCTGATTGTAGGCCATCTAATCCTGTTAAAGCCCTTCTAAAACCACTTCCCTCACAGGGCAGGCGTAGTCCCTGCCTGCCATAGCATATTGCATTGTCATACAGAACAATTCTTTCCTTTTTTAGCCCAGTCAAGCTTATCCCGCTATTATACTGAATGGAGAAAGGGGGCATAGAGCTCCAGCAACAGCAAAAAGAGGCTGAGAGAGATGCAGTAATCTAATTATTCTGCAGCAAAGTGACACAAAAATGACAATTCATAATGTCGGAGAAGAGGAAGGTGGGGGCTCATTGTGCAAAAAGTCAGACTAAGTTATGAAAGGAGTTTGCACTTTACATGTTTGGGTTTTTTTTTAGTTTTCATTCAGTCTTAGGAGGCAGCACTCAGAGCAAATCTGCTCTCAGCTTGGCTATGAATGTCATCAATAATCAACAAACCTTTCCTCGAGTGCTCCATTTGCAGAGCAGAGGAAGATCAACACACAGTCAGCTCAAACAGGGCAAAGGTTGCTGGCTGAACACGTGACATTTGACAAGAAGATTATGATATAAATGATTCATGTTTAAACTATACTCCTCATATTTTAGAATAAAATCACAGTATTTTTTGAAGTTTTATAGGATTAACCAAACATTGGAAATATATATAATTGATAAAATAAAGCCTCAAAAAATCACTTTGCTGCAACTTTTTGAAAAACTAGCATTCAGTGAAGGGTTATTAGATGTTTCATTTTATCCAAGTGTAAAACATGACTTCAGAATCATAAAAAATGCCTCACACTTTACACTTAGTATTTTAGTCGACTGAATTTAAAGAAGATTTTATCGACAAAAGTGTTGTGAAATTTCATCAACTATCACCAGGCTTAAATTAAAACAATTTAGATGAGTAAATTATGACTAAAACTAAAATATATTTTAGTCAAAAGACTATAACTAAAACTAAATAAAAAAGTTCTGTCAAAATGAACACTGCTTTGTAGAAGGTTTTGATCAAATAAAGCTTTAAAATATTGCTTTTCTTCAACTTTTTGAAAAACTTGCTGCAAATTCAGGCATTTTTGGAAGCAGAAATCACAAAATATATCCCAGGAAATCCTGGAGAGACTGAGCTTGGCTGCCACTGCCTCCTTTGTTAACTGCACCACTGGTGAAATTTCATTTTGGGCACTGAAAATACATATTTTGGACAGAGGAAACAGCGTTTTGGGCCTAAATCATCACACTCTGTGCTGATATGTCTCCCTTGTAACAACACACTGTGCAACATTATTATTTTTGTTTACTTTCTACATTCAGCTGTTGACATGAGAATAGAGAGTATGCTGCAGTGGACATATGATTATTCACATGTTTACAATCAGGTTTCCCCTGATTATATTGCTACTCCAAACAAACACTACAAAGATACAGAAACTTCAGAGTATTGAAGGAGACCTGGTCTTATTGTTCTGCAAGTGTTTGTGTTGACCAGTGACCCATGGCCATTGAGATCCAAACAAAGTAATATTTGCTAAAATAGCCTGCCAACATCAGTAAACATGGTAACAACTTAAACTGTAACACCAGTCAGACAGACATAAAAATGAAAAAGCTTTTGCGAAAAGATTGCAAAAATGTTCCATGTTGTCAAAAGTCATCAGAAGTTTTATGAAAACTTCTTTAATGTGGACAGATTTTTTTAGGTTTTCCTTCTCCGTTTATAAAAATTGAACACAATATTAAATTCAATAGTTATGAACAAAATCATGAAATGTTCCTGTCATGCATTTAGACGTTTTAGTTAAGGCCACTTTGATATTTCTTTTCCCTCTGTGCGTCCTTACATTCATTTATAACAGGGCCTACGGGAGAAATGTTTTTAGTTTCACAAACAAACATTTCATAATCACACAAGATGCCAAAGGGCCAAACAGGAGACAGATTTTGCTGAGCGCAACAAACCACTTTGAAATGGTTTCATAGAAGCCGATTTTCCACCAAACAAAATAAAATGATCACATTCATGAGGACAAAAACCGTGTTAATCAAGGAAATTTCACGTCTTGAACATAGTTTGGGTCTAAATGTTGACTTGAGGGCAGAACATGCACAAAGCAATCAGAGTACTCCACAACTTCCAACCTCTGGGATTTCTGTTTGGAGTGTTATCAAACTTTAGGACAAAGACATTCCCACAATCAGGCTTTTTGTTAAGGACACTAATCACCTTCCATCAGTTTTAATCAGCTGCTTCTGATCGATAACCTTGCACAGCAGCTGGTCTGTCTGTAACCACGCAATTCCATCTCACCAAGCTCCAATCTACAATGATTGTGCTCAGCCCAAAGCGGGACGGCCCAATCAGAGTCCTTCAAAGCAGGAAGAAGTGAGAGCTACAAGTGAGCAGGAAGTGAGTGTTCATACAGAGATTAGCATAGATGCTACCAGCTTCAGTAGCAGTTTTATCAGATGTGGACCACATTTCTTTATTAAATGAGAAACAAATATAAACACTGATAGCATTTCTTGATAGTAAGGTTATTTTCACTCCACTTTTGAAATGTTTTGACGAGAGTTTGTTTCAAGTAGTGGCTTTCATTTTGTAATTTACGCAGCAGCAGTAGCACCGCCTACTACATTATCTGACTAACCCGTAATGAATATGATTGACAGAACAATCATCCAACCACCTGCCGGTTATGCTTCTGATGATCCAGATTGGTTGGACTAGTGAAGTATATCGAACGGTCCATCTTGTGTGCCAGGTTTTCTGATCACTACATCTTATGGACAACCTTAAAACAAAGCTCAATAACAACCCTTACAAGCTCCTATACTTTAAACCTCATTCACACACGCAAAAAAAAGACCCTGACACCCAGACATTAAATGGGTAATTTTCTCATGCCCCCCTAGTGTTTTAATCCTGTTAAGTCTGTCTGAGCATATATAAATCTAGCAGCAGAAAATCAGGTAATTTCACTGAAGGTGAGTGGGTTGGGCTGATGACATCATCCTGTGCAACCAGCATGAAACCAGAAAAGGGAGACTTGACAGGATGGATAAAAACAGTACAGCTGCTGTTGTGGAAGAAGTTCATTTGATTGTGAGAAGATTAACACAAACTCAAATGTGTGTCTGGACATTGTAAAAGTGTTGTTTCCTTCAAACATCATTAAAGCTCTGGAGATCATCTGCTCTGAAACGATCACCACCAGGTCTTGAGCACATCCAAAGAGCCGTGTCCTGCTGCTGTTGGATAAAGAGCCAGAACACTGCAGCTTTCTATCTCCAGCGTAATCGTCATCATATTCACTTCTGCGTGCTTCAAAGCTCCTATCAACTCTTTCATCATTGCTGTTGAAACACTTTTTAACATGTATCACTGAAATTAGGATACAAATTGTGGTCACAGCTTAAAGCTCTGCTGCCTCGTTCGCTATGTTAGGAACCCTGACGTCTGCTGCATATTTTTGTGTCCTGCTTGCTGGCGACCCCCTCCACTTCTCTCTTGTCCAGCAGGTATTACTCCTTGCTGAGAGGAACAAGTGAACAACCACATCAGGGAATTACTCGGGCGGACTACCTGGACATTATTCCGATAATATCAGGGTTGCACGGTCCACATGAAATCCAACAAAAACCAATGTTACTTTGGAAACATTTAGTTTAAATTACATGTGCATATGGACAGTAATAGCTCTGAGTTGTTGCGGCTGTGATCGCAGCTCAATGATGTCACTGTATTTCTCCTCTTTCACTCCCCTTCCTGCCCCTGAGTGAGCCATTATTTCAAGAACACAATGCGCTCATGGCCCAACATCTATCAATATGTCAACGAGGTGGAACAATATCAGCCATTTCAGATGCATTTTTAAAAGTATTACAACACTGTCTTCATATTCAGAAGCTTTAATGAGTAGAATTGAGCAGGGAAGCAAATACCACCAGCAAAATGAAGAATGGTGTCTATAAACTCTGTAAAAATAATTGGAGCTTAATGTCAAAGTCATAGATTTTCTATGTGTCTCATTACCAGATGTAATATTGATCTGTACTGGGCAGTCCAATTGCTTATAAAATGACAGAAAAATGATAAACTGCATTGTGACTCTTACACCCACTGACCACTTTACATAGTACACCCACTTAACTGTTCATTCAGGCAAAAAAGCTTATCAGCCAATCACAAGACAGCAGCTAAATACATTTGCTCAAGACCACCTGCTGAAGATCAAGAGGTCAAAGGAGAACGGCCACAGTGGTTCAAGATGAAAGAAATGCAACAACAACCAAGGCATGCAGAAGGTCATTTCTGAACACACAACACGTTTATTCTTGAAGCAAATTGGCTACAGCAGCAAAAGACCACACCAGGTAACAACTAAGAAGAGGAAAATGAGGCTACAAATCACACAGGATTATCAAAATTGAAAAATAGAAGATATAGTCTGGTTTGATGAATCTTAACTTCTACTCCAGTGTTCAGATGGTAGGGTCAGAATTAGGCGTAAACAGTGCAATAGCATGAACCCATCCTGCCCTCTATCAAAGCCTCAGTCTTGTGATGATTGTGGTGGGGCAGATAGTACTTTCCCCTCACTACCAATTAAGCACTAGCATCGTTGCTGGCAATGTCCATCCCTTTATGATGACTGTGTACCTAGGGCCCTATAAAATCCTTGATCACAGAATCGCAGACAGAATCACAGAATTGGACATAAAACATGGAATATCACGGAAATGGCCAACGTTTTTCTTTCAGAACAAAAAGGAACATATCTCTTGGGAAAATGCTCCGATTGAATCACTAAGGCTGGGGACAATGCATGCTTCACTTCCCATCCTCCTCCTTCTCCCCTCATTAACAATGCAAACATGTCGAAGCAGCCGCCTGAGACAGCAGCTCAGTTTGCAAAGAAGCTACGAAACTCCCGGCTAACTCTAAAGTACAGGGCAGAGCAGTTTCCCAACGACTATCATGTGTCAGGTGATCAAATGTTCTACAAATTTTGTCAACAGACAGTTGACTGGACCCGTAAAGATACGTGTGAGGACCGCACGAAGAGTGAGTGTCTATATTTCATTACTTTATACTGTGTCTCTGGATTAAAATTTGCTTAAAATACTAAAAAACAAATTCTCAAAAACTTAAAATGGAAAAAATCCTATGTACCCATCCGCTGGTGGCTGTTGTTAATATGGCAATATATTTATGGTACTCCAGAGGCCTCCACAGTCACCAGATTTAAATCCAATAGAGCATCCATCCATCCATTATCCATACTGCTTATCCCTTTTGGGGTCCCGGGGGCTGGAGCCTATCCCAGCAGACACTGAGTGAGACGTTGTTTGTCCCTCTATGTGGCCAGCTGATCACTGGGCCACATAGAGAGACAGACAATCATTCACTCTCACACTCATACCTAAGGCAATTTGGAGTGACCAATCAACCTAATGAGCATGTTTCTGCTGTATTACCTGCTGCACCACCATGCTGCCCTACGATAGAGCAGAGCTCCACAACCACCAGGCCGCGGGTCATTTGGCACAAGTGCAGCAAACAGAAAATAATCAAAGAACTGTTTTTTTAATAACTGAGACCAAATAGTGTTTTATTTTGAAAGGCTAAAAGGCTAGTATAAACTCACTGCAATGCCTTTTGCTCATGCTCTCCACCACCTGTGCACCGGACGTTTGTAAAAATAATTGACTCTGACCAATTGTGTAACTGGAGGACAGTTGAGGCACATGACAGTGCTGAACTTTCTGATGTGGAAAGATTCAAATCAGAGGTCAGAGCTAATCATCTGTAATCAATAGATACATCAGATCAGCTTGGACCAATGACTGATGGATGAAACACACCATCAGCACCTTATGCACAATGTTTTTATGGCATTTTCCTCTGCACTCAGAAGGTGTAACAGTTTGATTAGTTACCGTGTCAACTGGTGACTTTTAGACAACAAATGTTTCTTTATTTTTATTTAGGGTGACCATATTCTGAAAACCAAAAAGAGGATCCTCAGCAGCATGTGTGGCATCATGACGCGCTATATCTTGACAGGTAGGTACACTGGAGTAATGCCAGTGGTCCAGTGCAGCACTTTAAAATAAATATTAACCCTTTTACTACCATGAATATAAATGGCCGCCTGGTCTTTTTCACCTTTTTTGTCAAATGTGTCAGAAAATGCCCTTTGAGTAAATTATTTTGCACCTTTTTTCAGGTAAAAATAAAACATTCAGTACTTGTCATTATTAAGTTGTAAATGCTTAAAACAGTGTGTCATTATGAAAAAAGAAAAAAAGAGATTTGAATTTCCAACAGGTTTCTCTTTATAAACAATTCTAAATGAACATGCATAACACTTTTGAGAAGATAAAACAGAAACTCAATCTATTTTATATTATTTATTAATTGTTATTATTATTATTATTATTATTATTAAATAATAATAATAATATTGTTATTATTACTATTATTATTACTATTATTATTATTATCATTATTATTAATTATATTATTTAACTATTTATATAATCCATAAAACTCGAACTATGATGAAAAAGACAATGACATAAAGATTAACTAGAAGATTATATGGCAAAAGAACAGCATTAAAACACTTCAGAATGATACTAATGTCATTATTTACAATATTTTTACTACACAGAAAATACCAATAAACCACCGATAAATGACTCACATGTTTGTCTCTGAATCCTCTCTCTGCTCTCCAGCTCAGTCAGCTCACTTCCTGTACCACCCCCTCAGGCAATCCAGCCTTTACCGTAATGTACTGTATATCAGTGAAAAGCTCCACTTCTCAGCTTTCAGAATCCATTGAAATTATTAAGATAGCGTGGATACTCAAAGAGTTACGGTAGTTTGGAACATGCATGTCTTTTTCTGTTGCCGGCGACAGCTTCGTCTGTAGAACAAGCTGAGCAAAACTCCAACATTTTAGGCAATTTTATAAAATCCCCTTGGACATAATTTTATGACCATAAAGGAGGACATGTCCGGGCAAAAGAGGACGTATGGTCACCCTACTTTATTGGAGTTTAGAAGCAAGCCTATGGTTCCTTCTGATCCTGTGTCATAGTGAGTTATGCACAAGATGAGTGATTGTTTGTTACATAAAACTGAGTCCATGTACGAACAGATAGGATGACTGCAATAGAGCACCTTTGGGATGTGAGAGAGCGGGAGATTTGGATGTGCAGCCGTAACCTGGCACACCAGATAGACCTTTCAGGATATGTCACCCGTCCATCTAGGCAACAGTCCATTTAAGTGGGAATGGGCCATTCAAAAGATAATCCAGCAAATGACTGGAGGATTGTTCGGTCAGTTACACTCAGTACGGACCAGTAGAGTAGTAAGATGTGAAGGATTGAACATGAGCCACTTTGTAGAACAAACTCTCACTAAAACATGTCATCCCTTATATCGATAAATGCTTTAAGTGTTGTTTTCCATTTAATAAAGAAATGCGGTCCAGATCTGATAAAACTGCTACTGAACCTGTTAGCATCGATGCTAATCTCTGTTGAAGCAGTCACTGAAAAACTCCTTTGTCCTTCAGGCCATCAGACTGTACAACTCCTCACTCAGGGGAAGGAGGAGTAACAGAGCACTAGCCAGCCAGTAGCCATATTTTTATATATATTTATTCATATTTAACTTTATTTCCATATATTTATATCTATAACGTTGCTCCTGGAATTTTAATTTCCCTGAGGGAGTCTCCCCAAGGGATTAATAAAGTTCTGTCTAATCTTATCTAATCTTCCTGCCATTGTCTTGCTTGTAGCCCCCAACCTTTTCCTGTTTTAAAGAATGCTGACTGGGCCGAGCCGCTTTAGGCCACTCACAGTCATTGTAGATTGGAGCTTGGCAAGATGGATCCAGCTGCAGTGCAAGGTTAGTGCAGGTTAGTGCAGCCAACAAATTTGCAGCAGCTGTGTGAAAGGCACCATGTCAAAATTGATCAAAACCTCTGAAGAATGTTTCCAGCACCTTGTCAAATTGCCCTGAAGAATTAAAGCAGCTCTGAAGGCAATAGGGGGTCTAACTCAGTACAAGCAAAGTGTACCTAATAAAGTGGCCAGTGAGTATTTCAGCAAGCAGCTAGGCATTCCTCAACACTCACATTCCAGTCAATAAAAACCTGAAAGTAACAAAAGAAAAAAGTGAAAAATACTTTCTCACAAAGTAATGCAGCTAAGCCCTTGAAGGAAATGAGTGACTTCCTCAGACAAACACACCCAAACGGCACATACGGTCACAAAATTTACAATAACGTAAGCAAACACACCCGCAGCCGCACACACACACCATACATAAGAGGTGGAGCCCGTGTCTGCATAGCCCCGCGTTCGCTCCTGCCCTGATCTGTGGAGAAAGATTAAAGCGAGGAGTAATTTTGGAAGCATTAGTGCTGCTTTGGTTGAGTTTCTGCCGGCTCACTGATAAAGCCAGAACACTTAAAACAACATCCTCTTCTACCTCCGCCTCCCGGCACCCGGCTCCAAACCTACTCTATTTATTCCTGACATTCTTCTTCATCCAGCAGATGTAAATACACATGCCTCTCTAAAAAAAAACAGCCTCAGCACACACAGTTTTGTCTTTGATTTAAAGAGAACAAACTGGGGGGAAAGTAATGATGTCTGTTGATGTTTAGGATGACAGGAGTGTTTACTGGAGGCTGTAATTTAACCTGTCAGGTCTGCACTCAGAGGAGAGAAGGGAGAGCTGGAGCACTGAATTGACCAGCCAGGGCAATAAAATCTATTGATTTGACTTAAATAGAAATAAAGGGATCAATTGAGGTGGGGGTTATCCCAGGAAAAAGCCTGTTATTGAGATCAATTGAATGTTTCTAGGACTTTACTAGGTGAGGCGAGGCGAGTTTATTTGAATAGCACCTATCAGCAACAAGGTATCTCAGAGTTCTTCACATGAACTGCCCTCTTCTTTATGCTCTCCTCTGACGCCAAAGACTGCCAGTGGCTTTGGCCTTCAGTCTCAAGGGTTCATCATGTATGTTCTTCCTCAAACTCTGTCTGTCTTTGGAAAAAAAACTTTCAAGAAGTGTTTTTGCTCAATCATTTTGGTCTTGCTTGCAAAGTCACCTTATAGTAGATCCTCTTTTTAGTTTAGAGGCTCTTAAAGGGATACACCAACTTTTTTTGTGTGTGTGTCTTGCCTTATTCCTGAGTCCATGACAAGCTGATAGACACCATTCTTTCAACTGTGTGTGCAGTAACAAGGAAGAGACGGGCAGAACTCGCCTGCTGCTAATTGGCTTAGCTCAAACACTGGGAGTCAATGGGTAGTGTTAGCCTGCCTCTGCCTACAGTCATCAGATAAACTCTTCAGCAACTCTAAATGGTCCTAAATCTTTCTAGTCCCCTCTTACAAAGTCAACAATCCGATCAGAGGCTTTGCTTTGTTGACCTACTTTCAAGCTCGTCCACAGTAGTTTCTGCATGAACCCACGGTTTAGATTCATATGTATTTCTTTCAAAAATTACATTAAGTGCTTATGTTAGTCTGAAAAATGAAATGTATCAGAACACAGTAAAAAAAAACAAGTCACAAAAAGCACACAGGACCGACTAAAAAGAGGATCTACTATAAGGTGACTTTGCAAGTCAGACCAAAATGATTGAGCAAAAACACTTCTCGAAAGTTTTTTTTCCAAAGACAGACAGAGTTTGAGGAAGAACATACATGATGAACCCTTGAGACTGAAGGCCGAAGCCACTGACAGTCTTTGGTGTCCGAGGAGAGCATAAAATGAGATACCTTGTTGCTGAAAGGTGCTATTCAAATAAACCTCGCCTCACCTCACCTAGTAAAGTCCTAAAAACATCAGCATTCAGGCATAAAACGAGAAGACACACTGGTGTAGTATGGTGTCTATCTGCTTGTCATGGACTCAGAAGTGAGGGGAGACATGAAAAGAAAAAAAATGTTGGCGTATCCCTAAAAAAATAGAATTATGGCTCGCCTGACCAGTGTGTGCACTTGTTTTATGCCTGAATGCTTATTTGATGTTTGATTAAATATTTTTGTGTTAAGCTGTTTTCACACCAAACGTGACAGAAACACATTGAAAGTGAATGGAAAGATGAGAAATTCATTTTGTTCAAGCAACAGATCCATTGAGTGACAATTCTTGGCGAAATTGTTGTCCAAATGATGCGAATTGAGCCTCTTTCGCCCTTTTGTCGTAGTTACGTTTCTGGAGAGTTTTGAGTAGCCGGTAAGTTCAGCACACATTTATTCAACACTTTTCGTAGGCTGGGCTGTGAACAAAGTCCGTCGGCACAATTGTTAGCTTGCTACTGTTGTGTTTTTTCTGACTTACTAGCAGTGATTTAATGCATTTTTTAGAAGAGAATAATACTGAACTTCATGGAAGATCTATCGGAGCACCAACGACAGAAAAAATAGATTGGGGAGAGAGGAGTGGGTCTCGGGCCGTACCGGAAAAAGGAGGAGCAAAGCTGGGCAGGTTCAGCAACAGAAGGGCCATCACCTGGACATCATGGTGAAACTCTTCAAATGCAGCTCTGAAGGATGTTTTGGATCCTCAGATGGATGTGTTTCTATTTCTGACTCGAGATGTTCATTTAGGAAAACTATTTTTTTTCCAGAAAGACAGGTAAAATCAAGTTAATCAAAAGAATAGAGTGTACAAAACAAGAGGAATAAATAAGACGAAGCTGAGTTTACACGAAGTACATAAAGTAAATAAACTGTTTTCAGACCTGTTTTAAAGAGTTCACAGTCTCCGGTTCTCTGGTTGATCTCTAACAGTCTTATAAGGAGCAGAGGGGATCTTTGCTCAGGACTCTAAACCAAAAATGTTTTAACAAGTCAAGATGTCCAAAAACTGTCTTTTTAAGGGCTCAGGTCAAAGTTCTTGCCCCTTACTTTCTTCAATAAAACAGCTGCATTCATCGTACAACAAACAGATGTAAAAACCCACATCTTCAGTACATGTCATCTGTGCCCAACAATTATTAAGACAAAACAATTATTTAGAAACAAAGACAACCTTAGCAATGAGTGGGTTTTCCTTTGTAGAGCTATTTCATAAAAACACAAAAGCGATACTTGAGGAACAATGGCTTGTGTTTGTGGTTAAGTGCTTGTGGCCAAAACAACACTTTTCACTCGACAAAAGCATGAACACCCACACGGCTGCGAACCAAACTCTCATACCACTCTTGATCCACTTTGCAAACCCAGTTTTACAATTTAAAGTGCTGCTTCACAGCCTCTCGTGTTGTTGCTCATGTTCACACACACAGGGGTCTCCCCCGGCTCATTCAGCTTCTGAAAAAACAAAACTCTTCTTCTGCGCTGACTCTCCACTCTGATCTTCACAGAGATGTTTCTGTCTGATGCTCGATAATGGATTACAGAGCTTTTAACCACTCATGTCTTTTACAGCATTCTACTGAAATTTTTGCAATCCGATGAGTTTAGAAATAGTTTAGACAGAGGCCGTGGACCAGTACGGGGGTGTAGGAGAATTGTTACCAGACCTTAGGGGAGCAAAATAATCAATTCAGTCCTGCTATTTGAATAATGGAGACCAAAGGAGTGTTTTATTTTGATGTTGGGTGTCTCAAATGGGAAATATGGGCCTTCTGCAGCTCCTGTAGCTCCAGCAGCAGATCCAAGATCAGTTTACTCTCTCCCCCTGCTGTTCATGTGCATAAATCTGATTCTGGATGAGTTTTTTTTAGGTTTTGGTATTTTTTGTATTACCAAACGCAACTTTGGTTACTGTTAGCGATGCACCAAGTGTGAAAATCAGAGCCTATGCTAATTCTGATGTTTGAAATAATCTGTTTAGCCGATACTGATGTTTTTCTTAGTACCTCTTTTGCCATATTTCTCCCACAATTGCAACATTTTCTCCCTGTGTAATCAAAAAAAAGATCACAGTTTGTTCCTAAAAGTCAATTTTACCGCCCTTGATAAAGACTCTTATCTAAATCAGCAATTGGGTGTACCAGATATCAGCATGAAACTGGTATGACAAGACAAGAAAGCATCTAAAAACTGACATTCACTCCACATTAATTTCAAGATGGCTGATGTTTTCAAAAAGGGTTGAATTGGCCGATACTGATGTTGAACGGATGCTGATGCGCATCCCTAATCACAACATATCATAGTACTATAGGCAGGGAAATTTCTTTACTTAAGAGTGAATTTAATTATGTTATTCAGAATCTATAATATCATACACTTAAAACACATTTTTTAAATTAGTGTTATTTTCATAGGCATAGTCCCTGCCATGTGGATTATTGCCCATCCCAGTGGCAGAGGTATTGAAAGTAAAATGTCACAGAGACCAAGAGTCATATGACTGAATGACAATACAAAACTGAAGTTATTTGAATTATTGATTAACAAAATGTCAACATTGCACTGGGAAATTTTAAACAGTATCATGCTACCACATACTGGATCACAATAATATCCTGATATTTTCATATACCCCTCCTATCAAATATTATCATACTCTTTCAGCAGCGAATGCAAAATCCATCAAGATTATACTGATGGACCTCAATTTTGTCATTATTATTTTCTTTTTATTTGACTCCTTTGTTTTCACGATGAAATGACATATTTTCATGATGTTGTTCTTTAGATAGACCTTCACTAATTATCTTTTCAAAAATGTAATAGGACAGTTAATGCACTCCCTGAACAATCTACTGCAGTAAAATTTACTTTTTAACTTTTTTTTTCATCTTTAGAAACACAACAATAGTTGAACCAGCTGCTTCAAAAGGTGAAACATTTTTTATTTTAAAACCAAAAAAGAAAAAAATATATTTTACGAAAGAGTTTTAGAGAGGATGTTCTGAATATTAATCACTTTAAACTGCTGACCTACGTTTTTCAAATTTTATTTTATGAAGAATGAAAACTCAAACTTAAATTAAATCACATTTTGTTTTATTTGGGGGTTTTTTGGGTGGGGCTGTGCACATCCAGGCCCACCTATAGAGCTGCCCCTGTACCCTTTACTCTGTTTTTTAAACTATTAAATTCAACCAAATATCAGATATATGCCGGAGTGGCTTCCCGCCTGTATGAGGTCTTAATGCTCAGAAGAGATCCAGCGCTTTTTAATCTTTCACAATAAAGCTGCCAGTTCCAGCTTCACAATAAGGGCAATAAATCCATAAAGTTTGCTCATAATAATGCACCAAAAAAATGAATCTCTTCTCATTTTAATTCTTTAAAATGTCCCCCTTTAACTGCAAAGTTTTTTGTCTTTGTGTCTAAAATGCTCCCTGGGATTTATTGCATTAACTTGTAAATTGGACAAAATGTTTTTATCCAGTTTTGTGAAATATTGGCAGATGGAAACTTTGCACAGGCTCCCAAGTTTTCTGCTTGTCCTGCACTGTCAAACATCTTTCCATGTGACAATACAAATCTCTAAAATGTGCCACTTTAACTGCAAAGTCGTTACCTCTGCCAAGGAGGTTGTGTTTGTTTGTTTGTTTGTCTGTTTGTTGTTTGTTTGTTTGTTAGCAAGATTACAGAAAAACTACTGGATAGATTTACATGAAAATTTTTACCAGAGGTGTGTTTTGGTCCAAGGAAGAAGCCATTACATTTTGGTGGTGATACGTGTATTTGTCTGGATGCAAAAAAAGTGAAATTTCAAAAAAGTCTCATAAGTCAGAATGGGGCAATTAAAAAAAAAAGCATATCTCTGTTATTTCGGAACAGATGCCTTCAAACTTTACAGGATAATATAGAGTCCATGTCTCTATCATTAAGGTAAATTTCATCTGAATCCCATCCAGACTGACATCTCAAATAAAACTTTATAATGGGAAATCTCATTGACAGCACTCAATAATTCATATAAAATCAAAATATTAAGTGGTGTTCCCAAAACTTGATGTGTTCATACAGGATAAAAAACTTCATGTATGCGCTGAGTTTGGTCCAGATCCTGGCATTATTCTGGATCTGGTGACCCAGAATTGTATCTTTTACAGGGGTTGTGGAAAAGCCACTGCCAGAAGTGCTTGGCGGAGGTCTGCGCTCTCTGAGTGCTTTTACAGCTTGTGTTTGTGTTCAAAATGCCCCGTGGGGTTTATTTCTGATTGGACTGACTTGTAAATTGGACAATATTTAGTTTTGTGAAATTTTGGCTGGTGGAAACTTTGCACGAGCTCCCAACTTTTCAGCTCATCCTGCACCGTCATCATCTCTCTATGTGATGTGTGCGTTCAACTTCTGGTGCAACAGACTAAACTTCACTGAAAATACAGAAAGATTAAAAATTAAATGTTCATTGGATCCAAACTCCTGTGCCCACACCTCCAAACACAAACACACTTACCAGTCCTGAGGCGAAGAACACCGCCAGCAGCGCGAGGCAGGTTCCCATGACGATCAGCAGCAGGAACACGATGAGTGGATGCTGCTGGCTCATCCTGTAGTAGGACTCGTACAGCCAGTCCTGGGGCTTCTCCACCTCCACGTACACCTCGCCCTGGAACCCCGAGCACCCGTCTGCCATGATCTCGGGCCCCTCTGTGCACTCGCCGCCATCGCTTTTCTCAAGCAGATAGCGTCCACGGGTCCACAGAGCGTCCTGCCACATGGAGTGTGGGTCCTGCTTCCTAACTGACCGAGCAATTAAAAGTGACCAGGGGACTCCTTGACCTTTCACTTCCTCCTCGTTCAGAAAACTTTGGTCGGCTGTTTGGGGTGGCAGGACTCCCACGGTCTCCCTTGCATCCTTGGGTGCTCCTGTCTTCACCTCGCTTCAGTGACAAACTAAGTCAGGACGACTCTAAATCTGACGTCCCTCCTCCTCCTCCTCGTTCTCTTGGTGAATATGGGGGGAGATGATCCTCCAGCCCTCGTCCTTTCTCCCTGATGTTTGTTCTGGATGTTTGGTCAGTGAGCCAGAGAGCGAGCTGTCTCTGCTCTGCTGCGGCGAGGTACCATGTTACTGAGCTGAGGTGCAGCTGAGGACTGAGGGAGAGAAGAGAGAGAAGGGGAGGAAGAGAGAGAGGGAAGAGGGTGTGTACCAGTGTGTGGAGGGGAGAGCTGGTGGGTGAAAGCGTGTTTATGTGTGAGCCATCAGAGAAATGTGGAAATGTGAAAATGGTGCTGTGTGATAAGCTAAAATGTGGAGAGAGCTGCTGCAAGACTCTGCTGGGGAGTTTGCAAGGTGCATAAAATTTTTTACATAAGAGAAGAAGAGAAGAGTGTGAAGTTGGCAGGAGCAGGGAGAGGAAGAAGAGTGTGTTAGTTTGAGTGTGTGAAAAGCAGAGTGAAAGTAAGTTGCCAGGTCTGCTTATTATAAGCGACTTTAGGCTTCTTTTTTTTTTTTTTTTTTTTAAAGTTGCTTGTAAACAGAGCAGGTGTAACAGCCCAGAGTATACCCCCAGCCCAGACTATACCGGGGTTCAAATGGACTTGCCCAGATTATACCCGGGTTACTCTGGGCAAGTCCAGTTTATACCCTGGGTATGTATTCTGGGCTAGACCAGTGTATACTTTAGTTATTTATTTATTTAAGTAGAGGACAGTGCCCATTAATGAACATGTGTGGCAGATTTTAGCCACAGGTTAATTTCCATCTGTAGTCCCCAGCAGGCTGATCTCATGCAGTTGTACGTGTGTTCAGTCTTAACCCTTATGGGTAAACAGGGACATTTTTGTCCTTTCAGGCAACTTTTTGCTCAACATTCGGCCATAATTTTGGTTGTGTTACTCAGTATGGAATGATGTTTTTGTAGGAAGGTGTTTTTCATGAAAAGTCATAAAATGTTGATTTTTTTTAGAGGTCAAAGGTTAACTGGGGGCAAATTTACGACCCTTTGAGGTCATCAGAGGACAAAAAGTGTCCTCTCCCAAAAACTGCTATAAAAAAGTAAAAGATAAATATTTTTTGTACTTTCTTTTTTTTTGCTGAAATCATTCAATAAACTTCAGTTATAATCAAAACTACTATATATTTAAGTATTTCTTTATTTTAGCCCTTTAAATGCCAATTTGTTTCCATGATGTCTGTGTTATTATGAAAAAACAAAAACAAAAAATTAGTTATTTTCAATATTATAAATGTTGAAGGGTGGGGATATTTTTTTTTTAAAGGTCAGGCTTAAATATGTATAAGATTAGTAACAAAATTGATTTTCATGCACCATTATTTTATTTATTTACTTATTTATTTTGCAGTGTCAGATTTGTAATTTACGACCCTTTGAGGTCATCAGAGGACAAAGATGTCCTCTCCCAGAAACTGCTATAAAAATATAACAGGTTAATATTTTGCTTCTTTTTTTCTCAGATCATTCAGTCAACTTCAGTCCTAATTGAAATTCCAAATATTTCACTATTTTAACCATTTAAATACCCATTTGATTACTTGATGTCACTGTTTTTATGTGTAGCAGGCCACCACCAGACTATACCCGGGGTACATTAGTGCAGAGTCCACTTTGTACCCTTGGGTATTTCCTGGATATACATTTTGGCCAGTGTATGCCCCCCTAGTCCTGATTATACCCCCATAAATATATTTTATGTCACTTTTGAAACATATGAGGAGTGAATACAGTTTCATACTGTTTTCCAAAGTGTCCAAAGCACATAGATTTATTTTAAAAGCACTTAGTATACCCATGATATCACAGCTTACCTTTTATGTCAGTATGATTTTAAATGCAATGTTGAGTTGATTTGATTGCAGTTTTGGTGAGTGATTGGGGTATTAAGTGTATACCCGAGGTATACTCTGGGCTAGTCCACTTTATACCCCTGGTATAGTCTGGGCCGGCGGTATACTCTGTTACATTGGCTGGCCCATTAGGCAATATAGGCAAATGCTAAGGGCACCATGGCCTTCAGGGGGCGCCACAAAAACAGGATAAACTTCATATTCAATATAATCATATTGAAAATACAGTACGTATTTGTATTAATTCTTAAAATGGAAAAGCTCACATTGATTTAAATGTAAAGCAATGCCCAGTCACTATTTCTACTAAAGATAATACCAAATAAGTCTCCCCCGCCCCCCAGCTATATATTTTGCATATGGTTGTATAAAGGTATTTTATATAGCTTTCGTATGTATTTTTAGTTTTTGTATATAGTTATTGCAAAGTGTAAATGTAGCTTAAATATAGAGTTATTGTGTGCAAACTGTGTGGTTATTTAAGTTGTTTGATGCTAACTGTTGTATTTATTATTTATTACTGGTATTATTTATTCATCTATTTACATGATTTTTATTTTGTAGTAAGGGTTTTTATATTATATTTCAGATTTTTTGTTTTTATTTGTAATTTGTTAAACATGTAAATTGGGTAACATGTTATTTTATAAATTAAAAACAATGGTTAAATAAACAAACAATGCTATTTGATTGCTTTGTGAGCCTTTGTGAATGGCAGATGGAGTGGGGGCGTCACATTGGGTAGGGCCACCTCTGCTTGTAAATATTGGCAGTTGCGGGTTGCATTTTTTTAAGGGTTGTTCCAAAAGTGCAGTTGCTCATTCGGGCTTGTCGTGCCCCCCAAACCCAGGAGGGATCTGATGCACACACACACTACCAATATCAACTCAACTCAGATATAAACTCAACTTTACATCAAAACTGGGAAGAGGGGATCGGGATTACATCACATCAAACCTCTGTCAAGGTAGCTCATATATTGCTGTTACACGTATAAGCAATAGTTCCACGATAAAGTTACCATCATAATATGATCCCTTGACCCTGAAAACCCACACCTAGCACTCAGAATCATGTTGATATCATTATTAGTTGGACAGTTATTGAGCAAAAACGATCGTCCTCTAATGGCGGTTATCTGGATCACCACCAAAATCTAATCATTTTTAAAGGTGTAGTGTGTAGAAGTTGGCAGCATTTCGCCAAACAGAAATGGTGAATATAGGATATAATGTTTCTATCTGTATGTAAAGTCCGTCAAAAGAGATGTGCAATCATCCCCATAAAACTTTCGTTTTCTTTTTATTTAGTTATAAAAAGCTTTTTATATTTATGTACCGCGGGTCTCCCCTTTATGGAGGCTGACATAAAGATCCGTCATGTTGTCTACTGGTGGGTTTTGGGGACAAAAAGAGCAAAACACGATTTTTTAATACAAGTCTGGTCACCGGTCTTGAAATCCACCTGGATGGCATGCGAAGAAGAAGAAGAAGAAGAAAAAGAGAGAGAGCGGGTATTACAAGAGAAGAAGCGGCGCAGTGTTTGTAACTGTTGTAAATGATACCCTGTTCATGATCCTTTTTGGTCTTCACCAGCTCTCATCGCTTAGTGATGTGATGTTTTAGTATCAGACAGGCTTTTTCCAAAATCTGAATCTGAAATCTGTGGCTAAAATGCCAATTTCTACACACTGCACCTTTAAGTTGGGCCATTAGCTTCATCTCCTGAAAATTTCAGTAAAATCCATCCAGTAGTTTTTGCGTAATCTCTAACAAACAAACATACAGACAAACAAAAATATGCCAGCAAAAACATAACCTCCTTGGTGGAGGTAAGTAGGACAATCCCAGTTCTGAGATCAACTGGAATGCACCATTACACCCTTGGCAGCCATCTTTGATTGTCGACTCAGGGTTGGTGAGGATTCTCAGACTTTCTGACTCTGAGATCCAACTTCAGGGGGCGTTCCAATTGAAATTTCCCACTCAGAACTTGGAAATCCTGACTTCCTAGTACAACTGGAATTCACCATTACACAAACTATTTTATCCCATTCTAAACACAAAGCTATTCCTGTTTTCACCATAATAAAGCTGCAGAGGATCAACATAAAACTTAGATTAAAGCCTGACTATGTCTGTTTGGTTACAAAATCAAGGTTAGACAGATGAAGAAGAAAAGGATGTTCCACCTCAAAACAAAAGGATGCTGAATAAGTAAATTAAGAGACAAATAAGAAAAATGTCACTGTGAAATTGAAATGTACTGTAGATGAAATTTAAAACACGCTTTATGTAGATTTCTCTTTTTAAAAAAAGTAATTCCACGTTAGAAAAAAAAGTAGCTGGAGGTCACTTGTTTTGGGCTTGTCTTTATCGCCCTGTTTGCTTATTTCAGGAGAAAAATCTGGCAACACTGGAGACTGGTTGTAACAGCTGTGCTAAAAAACCAAGAGGAGCAGCAGAGTGCAGAGGGAAAGGGAATAAAATGCCATCGAGAGGCGGCTGACTGGGATAAAAAGACGGGCGAGACAAACGCAGTGAGGAGGAAGAAACAAAGTCAGGAAGGAAAAACCTCGGGGGACAGAGAGAGTGTGGGAGGAAGAGAGATTGGTGCTTCAAACAGGGTGGGAGAGAGAAGAGCTGATAATGAGTGAAAGTTTGTGGGAGTGGAATAAGTTCTGACGTACCAGAATGTTAGGACTCCTTTCTATTTCTAAGCTTGTAGTTAAACTCTTCTTCTTCTTCTTCTTCCACAGCAGGCGGCCTCTGTCTCCTCCACGCCATGTCTACATGTGAAGCTCTGTCAAGTGTGAAAACCAGCAAGCTGCCTCAGTGTGTCAAACCCACTAAGTGTCCTTCTGCAAGCTCATCAGACAGAGGAAAAGAAAGAAAGAACGTATGCTGGGCAGATTAGAAATGTCTGTCTACGGTAGAACATTGCTGCCAAAATTTACAGCAGTACTAACCTTGCACAGCAGCTGGATCCCCCTGATTCCAGGCCTGTAATCAGGCAGATCCATCTTGTCAAGCCCCATCTACAACGACTCTGAGTGTCTCGAAGTAGCACGGCCCAATCAGAGTCCTTCAAAGCAGGAAGAGGAACGAGCCACGAGCGAGACGACAGCAGGAAGTGACTGCTCATGCAGAGAGTAGCACAGATGCTAACAGCTTTAGCAGCAGTTTTACCAGATCATGACTACATTTGTTCTTTAAATAAAAAAAAACAAACAACAATTCTACAAAGTTCTATATACTAAAGATATTTTTACTTCTGAAAGGGTGTGGAAAAAGATCTTGTTCCTTTAATTAACTTGATAAAGGATAAATCAATAACAAAATATTCAACTTAATTTGGTATAAAATAAGCAAAACCTCACAGTAAAAGAGGTCAAATCAGGAAAAAGAACTAAAGCTACAACCTAACAAACATAACCAAACAGACCTACCCTGAGTGAGACATGCTGGGGGTTTAAATAGACAAAGGACTAGTCCAACATAAACACAAGGGGGAAACTAGGTTGGCTACAAACTAAACATCTAATAAACTCAGAAAAAAACACCATCAAACATTCAAATATTTAAATTACACTATAGACAAGTATTATTGAATTCATACAAGTAAATTAGCAATAACATGGCCTTAGACCAAAACAATTTGTTAGCATTTAAGTAATTGTAGGTGTGTATATTAACACTGATTACTATTAACATATGTAAGTAATAATAATAAATAACATAAAATGTAGTTTAGAACAGATATACTACAGGGAAGATTTTGTTTGTCTATAGTATCATGAGATGGATGATTATGAATACTGTGGACATTGAAATAGTTTGATTATGTATATACTGTATTTGTAATATGTAGATATGTATATGGATATATAAGGTATATATTGATTTTTCTGAAGTGCTTACTTATTATTAGGATGTTTTTGTTTGTTCTCTTGGTAATTCATATGAAGAATGGGGTTACTATTACCCACTAATTTACATTGTTTCCATGAATAATGACTGCGGGTATTGATTTATAATTTAGTATTGTATCTGATTTGTAAGGAAGGGGCAGGACTAGATAAGCTATTTGCTTCTTTCTGTTCCTTCTCAATTACTTTGTATTGATTTGGTTGTTGTTGTTTGTTTGCTTGTTTTTAAAGTTTGATATAAATGAAATGAAATGAATGAAATGAAATTATCAAAACAAACTACTGACAGAAAACTAAAATGTCTTTACTAACTGAAAAGATAACAGACAAACGTTTTATGCTGAATTAAAAGTCCAAGCTTCTCCTTCCTTCCCCCTGGATGGTCTCTCCCACTTCCTGTGGGATGGGCTTAAAAGGCCATCTTGGAGCAGCAGACAGCTCTTTGCCAGGAAAGCTCAGACAAACAAAAAGACAAACAAGGGTTAGTATTACTTGAAATGAAACCATAAATGCAAGTTAAATCATGATGTAGAAAATTAAACCATCTGACAGCTTGTTAACTGAGCTGTGTTCACCCAAATTAGAAAACAACTGCCATAAATGCGATTAAAGTGATATTTATTTCAGCATTTCAGATTTTTCTAAACTGAAAACAAAAATGGCGTTAAAACCCAAAGACAAAGAGATACTCACATGTGGTAGTGGCAGTTTAGGCCACCACACTCCACTTCTGACATGTCTTGACGAAAGTTTTTAACAGTTAAACCTTGCACATACATTGAATCTCACTTACTGTATCATGTGATAGACCAATTAAATGTATCTCTCATGTTCCTGTGGCAAACTAATAAAGGAATGACAGAAAGGAAAGTTTTAAGCACTGCAACTTAAAAAAATATCATAATGTAACTTCTGAAATAACTGAGAAGACTTATAAATTGGTGCAACCTAGGTCTACAAGTGTCACTTAGCTGCTTCATTTGCATTTGTATTTGCAAACTAATGATCAATTTATCAAAAAAAAGCATAAATTAATTCATTTTTCAATTGTGGTGTATCCTAAATTCATCTACTCTGGACTAAGACTTAAAAGTAAACTCATGTCAAGGTCCTACAGTCAAGAGCAGGTCATCGACTACATCTTTACTTACACCATGGGGGCCAGATTTCAAAATAAAATAAAAATATATGAATATTCTGTTTAAGTTAACATCTTATTCTTAGTCATATCTTTATTTTCTTATTTCATATTTTTTCATATTCTGGTGGATCCAGCTGCTGTGCAAGGTTACCACATTTTTTGCACTAGCACATTACCAGGCTTGTATTCTTTTACACAAGATTAAATAATTGTATATATAAGTGTTTCATGTTAATGATCTGTAAAAAATAATGCAGCTTTTAGTGCTAATGTGGACAAGCCTCCCTATATCTACATTCAGTGTGTATCCGCTCACCTTTAGAAAACAAAATTCCAGTTTCTCTTTAATTCCTTGAGGTAAATTCAGCATGCTTTTGTGATAACATTTTGGGCACGGTTTATAATCATTATGGGTCCATTTGGGAGTGTTGATCCATATATCTGCCTCAAGGGAAGGAAAGTGAACATAATAAACTACAATGAAATAATGAGCCGCCAAAAACAAAGCTAAGTCATGACCAGAGTAATGCTCTTAACCTGTCCTTACTCATTTGTTCAACACTCCACCAACATGAACAGTTTGTACAGGCACTTTCAGGCCTAAGTGGATCACAGAGTACGGTGCCAAATTCTGACACCAATATGCATAAATGTTCATAATAACCCCGCATAAACGCTGTTCTCCAGCAGGCACTCAGGAGCCCATCAGCTATTTTCTGATGACAATTTAGCCACTGGTGCTGACTGCCAAATCTTCACAGTGACTGCTTCAGCCAACAAATATCTGATGTTCACAGTAAGATCTTCACTTCTGTCCACTGGATCACATTTACAGTCCGACAGGCATGACGGGAGACGACAGCAGAAGTTAAAGGACCGTGTCTCTGTCTGAATTGTAATCTCCAGCTTTATGTAGTTTTGTGTTTGTAGAGGCTTAGTTGATACTCACTGGTAGCCACTGGGTCCTGAGACAGAATTTCAGTCAACAATTTGCACCTTATTCCTTCAAACAAACAAATCCGCCTCTCATGCCACTGTTTAAAGCTAAAAAGGTACCAGAACTAGAATATTCTAGTAATGAAACTAAATACTTTTTCCTTTATGATAGAAAATGTCAGCTTCCAGATGTGCAGATGCTGAAAAAATATATACCGGTATTAACATTTGTATCCACTCTAAATGAATCAATCTTTTAAAGGATGCACCAACATTTTTTTTTTGTTTTCATGTCTTGCCTCACTCCATGACAAGCAGATAGACTCCATCCTTTAGACTGTGTGTGCAGTAACAAGGAAGACATGGGCAGAGCTCGCCAACCGCTAATTAGCTTAGCTTAAAAACTGGGAGTCAATGGGTAGCGTTAGCATGCCTCTGCCTACAGTCATCAGATAAACTCTTCAACAACTCTAAATGGTCCTGTGTGCTTGTTGTGATTGTTTTTTTTTCTGTGCTGTGCAACGTTTTCTATTTATAGACTAGGATTAGCATTTTATGTGATTTTTGAAAGGAAATACACACAAAACTGAACCCTGAAGAAATCTTCCTCGCCTTACAAAGTCGGCCATAATTCTTAGTACCAGTTTTCTTCTACTTGTAAAAAGAGGCTTTGTTTTGTTGACCTACTTACAAGCACGTCTGTGGTAGTTTGCGCATGCACCCTGTGGTTTATTTTCATATGTATTTTTTAGAAAACTACATAAAGTGCTAATCTTAGTCTTAAAATAGATAACATAACATAACATAACAGTGAAAAAACGAGTCACAACAAGCACACAGGACTGTTTAGAGTTGCTGAAGAGTTTATCTGATGGCTGTAGGTAGAGGCAGGCTAACACCACCTATTGAATCCCAGTGATGAGCTAAGCTAATTAGTGGTGGGCGAGCTCTGCCCGTCTCTTTCTTGTTACTGCATGCACAGTCAAAAGAATGGAGTCTATCTGCTTGTCATGAACTCAGGAGTGAGCCGAGACACCAAAAGAAAAAAATGTTAGTGTATCCCTTTAAACAACATGTTTTTCTGTGAAGGTCTTCAGAATGTTTTCAGTCTTCTCTCTCTATGCCAAGGCAGTGTCACTTACTGTGTCATGCGGTAGACCAATCAGGCGTATCTCTCATGTTTCTGTGGCAAACTAATAAAGGAAAGTTTTAAGCACTGCAACTTAAAAAAAAAATATCGTAATGTAACTTCTGAAAAACCTGAGAATTCATTTTGTTTAGTTTAAAAAGATTTATAAATGGGTGCAACCTAGGTCTGCAAGTGTCATTTTGCTGCTTCATTTGCATTTGTATTTGCAGAATAATGATCAATTTATCAAAAAAAACAAACAAACAGAAATTACCTAAGTTTTCAAATGTGGTATATCTCCTAAATTCATCTACTCTGGACTAAGACTTAAAAGTAAACTCACGTCAAGGTCCTACGGTCAAGAGCAGGTCATCAACTACATCTTTACTTACACTATGGGGGCCAGATTTCACAACAAAATAAAAATACATGAATATTCTTTTTAAGTAACATCTTATTTTTATTCATATTTTTTGTGTTTAGAATTCTATGTATTTCTTAGTCTTTAAAAGTGAGTCCCTATCACCCATCCTGCAGCGAGCCACATGGGGCACGTGTGGGTTCCTTTCTACTTCCACCAGGGGGCGTCATGTTTTCCATCACTGGGTTTGACTCCATGCTCATTAGGTTGATTGATGAGTCCCTTAGATATGAGCGTGGGCATGAATGGTTGGCGACTGGTTCAGGGGTGCTCCTGCGCAGTGTTAATTTTGACAGCACTTTTTAATTTAGTTTTAGTTTTAGTCTTTTGCCTAAAATGTCTTTTAGTTTTAGTCATAATCTAGTCATCTAAATTATTTGAATTTTAGTCTAGTTTTAGTTGATGAAATTTCAAACATTTTAGTCGATGAAATCTTCTGTAAATTTAGTAGACTAAAATATGAAGTGTAAAGTGTAAGGCATTGTTTATGTTTCCTTGAATTTCTGAAGTCATGTTTCACACTTGGATAAAATGAAACATCTAATAACCCTTTATTGAATGCTAGTAATGTCTGAATGTTTAAATTAACAGAAACAAATTGAACTTTTGTGTGAAATGCAGTCACCTTTATTTAGTCTACCTGGCAGAGCATCTCAGTTACAATACCAGAATAGAAAACAAACAGTGAACCTGCTCTACATGAATATATCAATTCATAAAGAGAGGAGCTCTGATTGGATCGCTCCCCAACTTATCCCACAACCATGAAGCTAAGGCAGTTGTGATTGGATGTCCCTCTTAACTCATCCAACCTTTCCACACAACCAAAGTAGCTGTGATTGGATATATTCCAAACTTGTCCCTGCTTTCTACATGACCAAATTAGATCTGATTGGATGAAGTCTCTGTCAAACATTTTAGTCTCGTTTTTATTTGTTGATGAAAATGTCAGTTAATTTAGTTTTTGTCCATGCGTGCTTGTTTTTATTAGTTACTGTCTAGTTTTTGTCAGGGGAAAAAAGGTTGTTGATAAAAACTATGACGAAAATAATTAGTCAACAAAATTAATGCTGCTCCTGCGGTCCATCAGAAGAGGCTGAAGTTCCCAGAGTCAATAACCTCCTTATTGCTGTGAAGCAGAGTCAGGCCCTCTGAGCCAGCAGCAGCCCAAATATTTATTTTAGAAACAGGAAAGAAAGTTTCAAGAAGAAGATGATTGACATTAGGGGTCATGTTCGGTTATAACCCAGACCCCCCTGACAGCTGTGTGGCATGTAGTCTGATGTATTTACAGCCGTTCCCTGATGCTCATTCTGCCTCTTGTGACAGCAAATCTGCGCCCGCACCTCGTCTTTTTGACCCTCAACAAAGTGGTGTGAATCTGTGCCGCGTCAGATGTCCCCTCTGGTGGTTCAAAAGGCGTTTGACAAACATGTGATAAAGTCGTCCAGTGCAGTGTTGGGGTGTCTGTGTGGACATACCATAGTGCAGCAAATTAAAGGCCGACAGTTTGGCTGTCTTGAACCAGCATGTGAAATGGGATCTAATTGGGTCTGCCTGGACTCAACAGGACAAGATTAATGAGCTTCGCTGAGCTCCATGCATGTAAACACACAGACAGCCCTCGGGATAGCTTAACTTGCATGAGTCTTTAGTGTGTGTGTGTGTGTTCATGTGTGTGTTTGTTACGCTAAAGTGAGCAGCTTTTTCTTTTTTTTTATTAAACTTGTCGTTTACTTACTGTGATAAATGTTTTTCACACACCCTTAAGCAAAGCTACTTAAATTAGGGGAAGCCGGCTGTTAAGCACCATAAATGACTCACTGATACACCCAAACTCCCCAAAGCAGTAGAGTGTCTTCACCCAAAAGCACTACAATAGGACATTATATCTCAGTGTAAATTTTGACAGCACCTTTGAATTTAGTTTTCGTTTTAGTCTTTTGCCAAAAATGTCTTTTAGTTTTAGTCATAATTTAGTCATCTAAATTGTTTTAATTTTAGTCTAGTTTTAGTTGATGAAATTTCAAACATTTTAGTCGATGAAATCTACTGTGAACTTAGTTGACTAAAATATGAAGTGTAAAGTGTAAGGCATTTTTTATATATTCTTTGAATTTCTGAAGTCATGTTTCACACTTGGATAAATGAAACATCTAATAACCCTTTATTGAATACCAGTAAAGTTTGAATGTATAAATGAACAGGAACAAATTGAACTTTTGTGTGAAATGCAGTCACATTTATTTAGGCTACCTGGCAGAGCATCTCAGTTACAATACCAGAATGACAACAAACAGTGAACCTGCTCTACATGAATATATCAATTCATAAAGAGAGTAGCTCTGATTGGATCGCTCCACAACTTATCCCACCACCACCACCAACCTAAGGCAGTTTTGATTGGATGTCTGGCTTAACTCAGCCAACCTTTCCACTCAACCAAAGTAGCTGTGATTGGATATTTTCCTAACTTGTCCCTATATATATATATATATATATATATATATATATATACACACATATATATGTGTATATATATATATATATATATATATATATATATATATATAGATAGATAGATAGATAGATAGATAGATATACATATATTTATATATATATATATATATAGATAGATAGATAGATAGATAGATAGATAGATAGATAGATAGATATAGATAGATATAAATATAGATATAAACTTTTTTTATCTGAAAGCATGGTGGCATCATGACAGCAACCTGGTATTTAAAGGGATAAAATATTTAAAAATTCATTAATATTTGATGTGTTTGATTTGGACTGATGTTGGTTTAAAATCAATCCCAAAAACGGTGGCAATAAAATCAATGTGTAATATTTTTATAAATACCTTATGAAAACCACATTTTTGGACTGAATGGTATGAGTGTGAGTATTTTACACTGCACAGAAGTTGATCATGCATATAAATCACTGTTGTTGCTAATCAGTGACATACACCAGGCAGTTTCAATCAAAAAACAAACACAACACTTTGCATGTAGTATTTTTAAAATCTTTATATTTTTTTGTTTGTTTTGTCTTTCATTTTATTTCTTTCTATGTAAAAATATGGTGGCATCATGACAAAAACCTAGCATTTAAAGGGTTAAAATATTATAAAATTCACTGATATTTGATGTGCTTGATTCGGGCTGATGTTGGTTTAAATTCAAGCCCAAAAAGCTGAAAATAATACCAATATATATATATATATTTTTTTAAGCTGACTTATTAACATTACAGACTGGTATGAGTGTGGGCATTTGACACTGCGCATAAATAATAATGCATAAAAATCACTGTTGCCTCAAACAATTGACATATCCCATCAAATAATAAAAAAAATACAAACAAAAAAACTTTGAATGTAGTATATTGAATATAATTGATTTGTCTACGTTTAATTTCTCTCCATCTGAAAACATGGTTGCTTCTTGACCAAAACCTGGTCATTCATTGATATTGTTCCAACATAAAAAATTGGAACAATATCAATGAATGAAATATTTTCTAAAGCTCCCTTAGGAAAAATAATAATAACTGTTTCTTTCAATTTTGTACATATCCCACGATGTAATGGTAAAAAAAACAAAACACTTTGCATGTAGTATTTTGAAAAAAAAAATATATTTTTTGTTTTATTTCTTTACATGGATAAGAAGTTATGTAACCCTTTAATGCCTGAAAACACAAATTATAGACAGAAAATTCTAATTTTTTGGAGCTAAAATGTTTATTTCATTTTCTACTGAAATCCTAAAAAATCTAAATTTCCATAAAATTTAACATATATATATTTTTTTGTATTTCATTTGATACATTTGGTGTTTTTGGCAACTAATAATCCACTTGAGGACATTTTTATCATTTATCTGATTGTACTCAGATGTTTTTTTTTAGTAATGTGATAATCATATTGATTAGATAGTGGTATCATGAAAGTATGTATCAAGCGTTAAAGGGTTACGGGTTAAGGGTCGTGCTTGTAAGACAGTAGGACATATGTAAAGACATAAGGACAACCTGCCAAATTGCCCGGCCCTAGCTGGTATGAAGACGTAAAAATAGCGTTCGCTTCAGATCACAAAGTCCTCTCTTGAAGAAAGGGCACAAGCAAGCGTGCATGAAACATGTGCACTAAGGCCTGCTGTTATCATGCTGTCATACCACATCCTATTCTTTGTGTGTTTGTGTTCATTGTTCTATAAATGGGATGCACTATATAAACCCTTATACTCCATCACATGAACAACAGGTGTGGTTTTGTTGACCACCTGCGACCCGCGCCAATAACACAGACGCACACACACCCAAGGCTAAAGGCGATGACAGAATGAGAGCACATCGAAGAAAGTGGCCTCATACTAATTCTGAATCAACACCCTCCCACATAGAGACAGAAGCACGCTGTCAGGACGAGAGATGAGGAAACACAAACAGATGGGGATGCTGCCTTCAGGAGCTGTCGGCTAAACTATGTTTTTCATCGTTCATGAAGGGGTCAGTACCGATGTGAGGGTTAAGACCTGTGAGGTGGAGTCGACTACTGGATGAAGTCTGGGCGATGTTTGGCATATGCTTACTGAGGCTTTGAGGTGAGTTTAAAGCCCACTGGAGAACAGCTACAATGTCTTATTACCTCATAGTTGAGACTTATGCCCTGTTTACACGAAAGACAAACTTTTCACAAACAACAATGGCGAGTGGACGCACAAAGACGCAGGAGTTTCTTGTCTGGACAACACATCTGTCTGGATAGTTTTGTCTGGATAACAAACCAAGCACAGCAAATGGCACATTTTCCTCGGTAGATGGCCACATGTGGTGACGTCAGCGTTTCACCCTGAAACACTGAATCTCGTCTACACGGAGCCAAACACCGATATGTTTTCAAACTCTCCACTCTGGACCCTGATTCAAAAGTTTGGGATTCAGGCACCCTGAGCACCGTTCTCATGTAAACGGCAGGTGAAAACGCCTCCAGTGCATTGCAACATTATGGAGCTACCACTATCAAATGTTGGTAGAGGTGCCCATACGACAACCTGCGCCATCCTGTTGGGGAAACCAAGCATACCTGTCCAACCCGAAGGAGGTGGAGCTAAACACACAACAGTTTGTTGATTCATCAAAACAATCATCACTTCCTCGCCTGTAGTCCCAAGTAGTGTTTCCCAAATTTTCTGTTTTTCATTATTATTATTATTATTTTATTGTTTTCCCGTCTGTATGATTTACTTTGCGGTCTTCAGTCCTCTCAACATCTGCCCTGAAGAAAAATTCCAGCTTCTATCACAGGGGTTGGCAAATAGCAGCCAAACCTGGACTGCCAGTAATAATTTCTGGTCCTTGCCACGACCTGGAAAATAACTTTTATGCATTTACTTATTTTTCTTAACAAAGAAAACACTGACAATCATTAACAGACAAACGTAAACGCCTCTGACAGCCGACACCTCCTCCTGCTGCAGACACTCCACACCAGAGCAACATCATCGAGACAGAGACGTTTATTTCTGTAGATGAAGGATGATATTTTAAAGTTATGAGTCCAATCAGTGCACATCTGATTAACCAAAGTGCTTCTGTGGTGAGAGAGTTTTAATGCAGACGTGATGAGGGACAAACAAACATGAAGAAACAAAAATGTGCTGCTCAGTGCTGGAGAAGTTTGTTCCCATAACACAGAACCTGCTGTTACAGCAGCTCACCCTGAGTGAGCCCTTATTACAATCATTATGGTATATTTTATGTCTTATTTTTATTTTTATTTTATTTTGGATCCCCATTAGCTACTGCCAAAGCAACAGCTACTCTTCCTAGGGTCCACACATTAAAAAGCAATCCACAAAATACATCAATGACATTCAATACACTCTAAAATTGAAACAAAAAGAACAAAAAAAATAAGACAGTTAAAACAGCAACCATCTGACAGTCATAGTGATAATCTCCTAGATGCCCAAAGATCAGGGTGTATGTACGTCAATCAATAAATTACAATTGAAAACAATTCTCTAAATGAATGAATGAACCTAAAGGCAGCCGCTCCCTTTCCTGATGAGAGATCGCTGCAGAAGAGAAATAAAACGGCACAGAGCCATGATACATGGAGTGAGCCACAGAGCAGAACTGGTGAAAAAAGAGATAAAAACTTAGTTTTATCATCTGTTCTGATGTTTCTTAGTTTACCTGAGAGCAGATCAGACTGGAGCAGACTGTTCACCGACTGATGCTGTCTCATAGAAACATACAGAGATGAGACGTTTTTGTTAATTACAAAAAGCCCAGGAACACATCTGTGTGAACCTTCACTGTGAAGTGTCTGTTTTTTATGGAGAGCTGTTAAAAGACACTTTCAACATGATTTTTCCTCAATATTCCAATAAATCATTAAAGACATATGACTTTCCACATCCTGAAAACTGTTACTTCTGCCTGATAAATCCCATTAAAGATGTTGGTGCTGTGTTAATAAACTAAGTTTATCAGATATCATAATGCAAACAGTGTAAAGACGTTAATGCTCTCCCTCTCTCTCTCTCTCCTTTATACATTATTTAACGCTTGTGGAGGCAAAATCAGCTTAAACTATTTTTTTTAGGAAAACAAGGGCAGCAACTTTTTAATCATCTCTGTATATTAACCTCTGATTATGTTCTGGCCCAACATAAAGTTATTTGGGAAAATTTGGTCCAAGGCCAAACTTTATTGCTGACCCCTGGTCTATCAGATGATAAGTAGTATCTTGTAATCTTGTTGAAATTGTACAGTGTATGCCTGGCTTTACACTGTTTCAAAATAATCCAGACCAGCAAGAATTGCAATTAGTGTAACTGAGGGTAAAAAACAGTTTAATCAATAAAACCCAAACTGTCCAATGTCAACCCTTCAATTCAGAAAAGTTTATAGAATTCAGAGTTTCAAAAATTAAATGTCCAAGGTCATAACCAGTTCATAAAAAAAAAATATGAATGTTGCAAAGCAGTTTATTAAATTGAAAATGTACAAAATTGTTCATTAATTCCAAACTCAAAATTCACAAAATAACTCATAAAAACATTGTAAACAAGGTCCACTGTCCTTTATGTAAAAAAAAAACATTTATCTGTTTAAGTGAAAATCAGGACAGTGTGTGTGTGTGAGAAAAAGAGAGAGCTGTGATAACCTGAAGTAGGAAGAGCAGGGAATCATGGAATGATTAGGAGGGTCTGTCCTGGTTATTCGATGGAGAAACAGGGTTTACTGACAGTCTTGGAGAGCAGAAGCATTAAGTGTTACCAAACACTGAGAATGTTTCCTGCCACCACACTTTTCCCCAAAACATCTTCAGAGCAAAAAGGCAAAAATAGCTGCCCACTCTTGTACCTTCATGCACTTCCTTTTTCTCCTTCATCCAATCATTACGGGGATTTTATTTCCCATAAACTTTTGTTAATTTGGCAGAAACACTCCCTCAAACTTCCTCTGGTCTCTCCTCCATGTTTCAGCTCCATTGTCTGCCGTCACTCACTTTCAGGTCACAGCTGCCTGCAATCAGTTCTGGCTGCTCTGCTGGACCACAACCATAGTTGCCAGGTCTGTTTATTCTAAGCGACTTTGGGCTTTGTTTTTTGAAAAGTTGCTTATAAATTTTGGCAGTTACAGGTTGTGTTTTTTTGGGCTTGTTCCAAAAGTGCACTTGCTCATTTGGGCTTGTTGTTCCCCCAAACCCAGGAGGGATCTGATTCACACTGTACTACCAATATAAACTCAGTTCAGAAGTTATACAAGTTATTTGTCCCACTTTAAAGACAAATGTAAATTTTACTGTAAAAAAGATGGGCAAAAATGATGTTTTCACCAAAAAGAAATCCTTATAGTCAGAATTTTATTTATTTATAATGTAGCTGTTACTGTTTTCACCATAATAAAACTGTAGAGGATCAATCAATCAATCAATCAATCAATCTTTATTTGTATAGCGCCAATTCATAACAAGTGTTATCTCAAGACACTTTACAATAGCACAAAGCTCTTCATATTATGGATACACATATATGCATAGATACATATATACATATAAAAAAATACACATATACATATATATACAAATATATACATCCAACACCCAACATGAATCCATATAGCCAATCATGAATCCCTCCATCATGGCGGCAAGAAAAAACCTTCTGTTAAGCAGCAGGAAATCTTGAATGTGGACCCCAGTCTCATGATGAACAGCAAATCCACACGATGCTGTGTTGGGTGTGTGGGCAAAGGGAGGGAGGTAAGTGGAGACAAGTGGACTAAAGTAAGAACTAAAGCTAGTGACAGATCAATGGACCAATCATAGACCTGTCGTCATCAAATTTGTTTCTGCTGCAAACAAATTTATTAGAGGAGGGTCCTCATGTCTGTGTGGTTGTGGTGAAAATTTATAGAAGTATAATCAATAAAAGTCTTACTGGAAGTAAGAATTTATGGTAGTGATGAACTCATGGGTGCCCAGACCACAAGTGCAGCCCTACCATATTTGTCTCCGTTAAGTATAAATGTATTAATGGTAGACCTCTTGAGATGTGACACCTCATTTTCAGGAGGGATCTCATGTCCATGTGGAGCTAAAGATAGTTACTATAGATGTATCAACCATGGATAGAAAGATCATGTTAATATCAACATTAACAGCTATAATGATTATGAACTGGAGTGAGATGGCCAAATATGTGTTATGTCTGTAATTGTAGTTATTGAGGCTTCGTGACTCCACAGCAGCAGGCAGTCTCCACCAAGGATCCCAGGCAACCTAAAAGACAAGAACCAGAGACGAGTACAGGAGCAAACAGAAAGGGACAGAGGCAGATATGGAGAGAGAGTGTGAGAGAGAGAGGGATAGAGCCCAATGTGCCAGATCCCCCCGGCAGTCTAAGCCTATTACATCTTAACTATATGTCTAAACTATGGACTATGAGCTGGTCCCTAACTGAAAGCTTTATCAAAGAGGAATGTTTTAAGTCTAGCCTTAAAGGTAGAGAGGGTGTCTGCCTCCCGAACCGTGGTCGGTAAATGGTTCCAGAGAAGAGGAGCCTGATAACTGAAGGCTCTACCTCCCATACTACTTCTAGAGACTGATGGACCCACGAGCAGGCCAGCATTTTGGGAGCGTAATGTTCTAGAGGGGTTGTACGGCACTACAAGCTCTTTGAGGTAAACTGGTGCCTGTCCACTGAGAGCTTTATAGGTGAGAAGAAGAATCTTGAATTCTATTCTATATTTAATGGGAAGCCAATGCAGAGAGGCTAATACAGGAGTAATGTGGTCTCTTCTCCTAGTTCTAGTCAGTACACGTGCTGCAGCATTTTGGACCAGCTGAAGCGTCTTAAGCGACTTACTGGGACAGCCTGAAAGAAGAGAATTACAGTAGTCCAGTCTAGAGGTAACAAAAGCATGGACAAGCTTTTCAGCATCGCTCTGGGACAGGATAGGCCTAATTTTAGCGATGTTACGAAGATGAAAAAAGGCTGTTTTTGAAATTTGCTTTATGTGACAGTTAAAGGATAGATCCTGATCGAATAGAACCCCAAGATTTCTAACAGTTGTGCTTGGCGTCAGGCTAATGCCATCTAGGGCACTTAAATCATTAGAAAAGATTTCTCTAAGGTGTCGAGGGCCCAGCACAATGATCTCTGTCTTGTCTGAGTTAAGAAGAAGAAAATTTTGGGCCATCCATGTCCTAATGTCCTTTAGACACGCGTCTAGTTTAGATAACTGATTTGTCTCACCTGGCTTCATCGATACATACAGCTGAGTATCATCAGCGTAACAATGAAAATTAACGGAGTATTTCCTCATGATATCACCGAGGGGAAGCATATAAATGGAGAAGAGAATTGGACCTAGCACAGAGCCTTGAGGAACTCCGTAACTTACTTTAGTGTACACAGAGGACTTGTTGTTCACGTGTACAAACTGGTATCTATCAGATAAGTAGGACTTAAACCAATTTAAGGCAGTCCCTGTAAACCCGAGTAATACCTCTAATCTCTGTATAAGAACATCATGATCAATGGTGTCAAAAGCCGCACTAAGATCTAATAAAACAAGTACTGAGAGAAGTCCCTCATCTGAAGCTGAGAGTAGGTCGTTAGTTACTTTAACTAGAGCAGTCTCTGTGCTGTGATGAGCTCTAAATCCTGACTGAAAGTCCTCAAAAAGACTGTTGTCTTGAAGGAAGTCACATAGCTGATTAGCCACTACTTTCTCCAGGATCTTTGAAGTAAATGGAAGGTTTGACATAGGCCTGTAGTTAGCCAATGTTCCCGAATCGAGGTTAGGTTTTTTAAGGAGAGGTTTGATTACAGCTACTTTAAAAGACTGTGGCATGTAGCCTGTTGATAGAGATATATTTATTGTCTCCAGCAGGGATGGACAAACTAGGGGAAAGACCTCCTTGAACAGTTTAGTTGGGATCGGGTCTAAAAGGCAGGTTGATGGTTTGGAGGAGGAGACAAGAGAATTTAGCTCCTGAAGGCTAATTGTAGAAAAATGATCTAACGCAGGTCTGACTACAAGTAATGGTACGGTAGGTTCAGGTGAAAGCAGGGAGTTGCTAATTTTATCTCTAATTTTAAGAATTTTATCATTAAAAAAGCTCATAAAGTCCTCACAGCTAAGAGCTAGAGGAATCACAGTCTCCACAGAGCTCTGACTCTGTGTCAGCCTGGCTACAGTGCTGAAAAGGTACCTAGGGTTGTTTTTATTTTCTTCAATTAGTGAGGAGTAGTAGGCAGCTCGAGCATGTCATAAGGCTGTCATGTAGTTATTGTGACTTTCCCGCCAAAGTATACGTGACTCCTCCCTCTTATTGGAGCGCCATATTCTCTCTGATTTACGGGATGCTTGTTTAAGTTCACGAGTTTCAGGAGTAAACCAAGGAGCTGCCCTCTGACGTTTAAATAGTTTTTTGTCTCAGTGGCGCAATAGAGTCCAACGTGGATCTTAGTAGACTGGCAGAGTCGTCAACAAGCTGATCCAGCTGAGAGGGGCTATAGCTAATATCACAGTTATCAGTTGGCCAAGTTATTGAGTTTAAGGCAGCAGGAATCGCTTCTTTAAATTTAGCCACGGCACCATTGGACAGATTTCTACTCTTCACAATTTTGTTACAAAACACAAAATCCTCTAAGAAGATGGTAAAAGTTACTAAGAAGTGATCGGATAATAAAGGATTCTCAGGAAAAACTTTTAGTCTATCAACATCAAGGCCATATGCTAGAACCAAATCAAGAGTGTGATTGAAGAGGAATCAACACAAACTTAGATAAAAGCCTGACTATGTCTGTTTGGTTACAAAAATCAAGGTTAGACAGACTTTTTAGTGATAACAGAGTTATAAATAACAGTACCCCCTCCCTTCACTTCTGTATAAAAAAAAAGGATGTTCCACCTCTAAAGAAAAGGATGTACATTAAGAGACAAATAAAAAAATGTCACTGTGAAATTGAAATGTAATGTAGAAGAAAATCCAAACATGCTTTATGTAAGTTTCTCTTTAAAAAAGTCATATATAACATTAGGAAAAAATTATGGTTAGAGGTCTCTTGTTTTGGTCTTGTGTTTATCAACCTGGTTGGTTATTTCAGGAGAAAAATCTGACAACACTGACCACAACCGCTCACTTTACACCTCCATGCAGCAGAGCGCAGGTTTTTCACTGACCCCATTCACACTTGCAAAAGAACCAAACTGAAATTATCTGGACTTTACCCAGGCAAGCCTTATGTGTGATCGCAAACAGCCGAGTTTTACCCGGATAATTTCCTCCTCATGAAGTCCAGGTAGGCTCATGTCTGAAGGCTGCAGTGAATAATAAGGGAAATTCACTCAGGGCGAGTGGGGAGGGCTGATGACACCATCCTGTAACCTTGCAGTGCAGATGGACCTCCCTGATTCATTGTCTGAAATCACGCAGATCCATCTTGCCAAGCTCCAACCTCCAATGAATTCAGTCGGCCAAAAGCTGGACGGCCCAATCAGGGAGGAGAGGCGGAAACTGAAGACGTTACGACATCGGGAAGTGACTGCATGTTTGAAAACAATGGCAACTTCTGCACACAATGAGGCTTCATATTCACTTCTGTGAACTTCAGTTGCTCCTCTCGACTCTTTAATCAATGCTGGTGATACTCTTGTTTAACCACAGCAGCTGGATCAGCCCGATGTCTATAATCAGGCAGGTCCATCTTGCCAAGGTCCAATCTACAACGACTGTGAGCTGCCCAAAGCGGGACGGCCCAATCAGCATCCTCTAGAGCAGGAAGAGGTGAGAGCTATGAGTGAGAAGACAGCAGGAAGTGATTCCTCACAGGTATTAGCAGTGTTGCTAATAGCTTCAGAGCAGTTTTTTTCAGATCTGGACCACAGTTCTTTATTAAATGAAAAACAAATGTTAACTTCACTAAAGTAAGGGTATTGTCGCTCCACTTCAGATATGTTTTGGTGGGAAATTGTTTTATGAAGTGGCTCACATTCTGTAGCATAGTAGCACTCGCCTACTACATTGTCTGATTAGAATGTGATTGATGGTACAATTGTCCAATCACCTGCCAGATATGCTTCTGAAAGGTTCTGCCCTCCCCAGACTCTTTCTACGGGCTCTTTCCCAGACAGACTAGTGAAATATACTGAACGGTCCATCTGGTGTGCCAGGCTATGCTTTTTCATTTTTAATGTTTTTTTTTTTTTTTTTTTAAACATTTTTTTTTTATGGGGGGATGGAAGTATTCATATTTATTCAACACATCAAAACAGATGGTCTTTTCCCATCTGCCATCAACATTTGCTTTTAAATTTTAGGAACTAAATACAGGGGAGAGACAAAGAGTGTGCACCAAGCATCAAAAGTATATCATGGGGAGAATTAGAAGAAAGAGAGCTAATGATATACATCAAATTAATCTAAAAAAAACATAATTAAAAAACAAATAAGGTTTGTTCAGGTTAAAGCTTTTTAACATGCAACACTGAACATAGGATAGAAATTGTTCGTCTACTATAACTGACTGCAGCCATGTACATTTGTGTGCTGCCTGTCTGTGACCCCCCCCTGCCCCTCTTCACTGCTCTCCCCCATCCAGCAGGTCATACTCCCTGCTGAGAGGAGCAAGTGTGAACAATCTTGTCAGGCCCCGTTCACGAGACAACGCTGGTACCAGAAACGGAAAGGTTTTTCCCTTGTGTTTTCAAAGGCACTCCATGTTCACACGGAGACGATATAAAAACAATGAGCCTTCACACAGATCAACGAGAACGACTGAAAACGCTGTCGCGTGCATGCCAGGCCAGTAGTTGGCGATGTAGGTTTGTAGTGAAACAGCAGTGTTACAACACGCTTATGCTTTCCGGTGAAGACAAACTTTTCACTAACAACAATGGCAAGTGGAAGAGGACGCAGGAGTATCTTGTCTGGACAACAAATGTGTCTGGATATTTTTGTCCGGACAACAAACCGAGCACAGTTAGCATCACACATGTTGCTTGGTAGACGGCTGAAGCTGTTGTAGTTGTTGTTGTTGTAGTTCTTAGGTGCGCTTGCAACCTTTATCTGAAAGAGTACTGCACATGCCCTGCATGTCATCGTTTTCCCTGAAAATGCTGATTACTTTTTACACAGAGACGGATACTTAAATGTTTTCAAAACTTTTCACTCTGGACCCTGGTTTCAAAAGTTTGTGGATTCAGGCACTCCAGGCACCGTTCTTGTGTAAATGGAAGGCGGAAACACAACGAAAACTCTTCATTTTGCTTTGTTTTCGTTGTCGTGTAAATGGGGACTTAATACTTGGATATTTTCCTGATAATATCAGGGTTGCATGGGTGAAAAGGGCTCCTGCCTACCATAAGATCCAGCCATGGACACCCGAAAAAATGCTGCTTAGTTGAGCCTAGTTGGTCATCATGCTTCTCCTGTTTCTGAGTTTATTTCTAACACAGCCAACAAAAAGCTATTTTTAAAATATTATCTGAGCTGGGTAACAATCTTACAATCCTGGCAGGCCTGCTGAAAGAAGTCTGCAGCTCTCTTTCTTTTAGGGGTGACAGCTCAGAGAACAGAAAGTGCTTTTATAAACTAACATTGTATCTCCAGTGTGTTGACGTTGTGAGTAGACTGTTAACAAGACAGCCGTCATACACTCACCAGCACTACCAGAAATCTACCAGCCTGGAGACAAACCTTCATCACACTTAGGTGGGAAATCAACAAAATGGAGATCAACCCTGCTTTATGGATTCACTGAAGGGTACACGAAAGGTCAAGTACCTCTCTATCCTGTGTGAAATAAAGCATCTGAAGACATGGAGGGCTCCAAATGATCTGGGTCAAAAACATCTTGTGAATATTGACTTGTCTGCAATCCCAGATGCTGCCACAAACGAGGGATGATGATGATTACAGCAGGACTGCCGATGTGCTAAAAATTAAACAGATTTACCACCTCGTCGAGGAGAAAGTGGGCTTCATCAACTTACTGGGTCTCTCACCCCAGCAGTGATTAAAACACAGTGAGATGACCTAGATAAGTAGCAATCAAGGTGGGAAGGTGGGAAAGAGAGAGAGAGCAGGATGGAGAAGGAGAGAGAGCTAGAGGGAAACCGCCCACACCGAGGACTCCTGATTCCTCATTAAGACAAACACAGAGGGATTCATTAGATATGAAATGCTGTTTTTCTTAATCAAATGTAGTGCTCTAAAATCACACACTCACAAACCTGTTTTACACTTAATCCCTCGACTGAAATGTAACTGAGAGACACATGAAGTATCCAGGAATTGACAAAATGCTCAGCTAATCGGGCATTTAATGGCCTGTGATTGCTATTGTTCGGGGGATTCTAACGAGGCTTGTTAAAATGTTGTTTGGCTCAGTTTCCTGCGGCACAAAGAGTTGAGAAGTGGGAGATAATTATGTTTGAAGGCTCCCTGGATAAACAGCAAAGCTTCACCGCATCATTAAAAACCCACTGACTGTGATCTTTCTCTGCAACTAAACTGTAAATACAGACCAAAATAAATCATCGTCTATACTGCTTATTCCTTTAGAGGTCACAGGGGGGCTGGAGCCTATCCCAGCTGTCATTGGGCAAGAGGCAGGGTACACCCTGAACCAGTCACCAGCTAATCACAGGGCCACATAGAGAGACGGACAACTATTCACACTCACACTCACACCTAAAGGCAATTTGGAGTCACCAGTTAGCATGTTTTTTGTCTGTGGAAGGAAGTCAGAGTGCCTGGAGAGAACCCTGGCATGCACAGGGAGAACATGCAAACTCCACACAGCTTTACTAGTATATATTTGAAAGCTAAAGGGAAGTCCGAACCCCCCTCCCCTCATAAACTTTTAAGGCTTACTAGTAGTACTAGTGAGCATTCTTAAAGGATAAGTTCGTTTTTTTGACACCTTGACCTTATTTTTAGGATTAAATACGCTCGTAGACTCACCCAGACAATTTTGGCGGAGCTCGGAGCCGTTTTCGAGCAATTTAGATCCATCCGACGGCGTTTTTCTCTCATGCCGTAGTAGCAGACGGGGCCAGAAATCGTATTTCGGGTGGCATCAATACGTGTTTCCTCTGCTCTCAAGTCCCACTCTGAGCAGCAAAGGCACTCCTCCTCTGTTGTGTTTGCCGTGCAATGTCCACAACAACACCACCAGTTAGCCCCCGTTCGTGGACGTGCAGTGGTTGCTTGTTCTCTGGCCAGCTGTTCGGCTCTTTCCCTCTGCATCCTCCTTTCAAATAGCTCCTCGTTGGTATATTCTGGCTCAAAACGATACTGGCATCCATTATACTCAAAGTCGTCGTCAGACACTTCTACATCAGATAAATATTCCGCCATGTTGCACAAAAATAGCCGTGTAGCCGTGTAGCCTAGCAACAACAGCGGCTCTACTCATGTTCTTGTCTATGACGTCACCAAAAGTTACCCATCCTTGTAAAGCCCCGGTTGACCATAACAACGAAGTTGAGCTGACATGGTGATAACACTGGCCATTCATTTATAAAATGTAGCTGAAATGAGTGAGTTTCGCAGCAGATAATGTCTAATTTAGGGGCTTCAATTTCTGGCCCCGTCTGCTACTACGGCATGAGGAAAAATGCCATCGGATGGATCTAAATTGCTCAAAAATGGCTCCGAGCTCCGCCAAAATTGTCTGGGTGAGTCTACGAGCGTATTTAATCCTAAAAATAAGGTCCAGGTGTCAAAAAACCAAACGTATCCTTTAAGTCTACTAGTAGACCCATGACAGTCTACTAGTAGTACTAGTGACACTTTTTGCTTCAGTTGTAAAGTCTAATTGTGCACTAGTTGACAAAAATTGAGTACATGTAGTCCAAATTTGAGTACTAGTAGAATTGAACTACGGTTGATTTTACTGATAACAATTTTACGCCCAAACTGCTTCTCATGAAGCTGTGAGAGCAGAGGCGCTGCCTTCTTGGTAAATTAATCTTTTGGTTGGTGGCGTCCTGTGTCTCTCTGTTTCTGACATTATCTTCTTCATGTGTGGCTCCCTCACTGTTTTAACACCAGCTGAGACATTAAAAATCTTTATGTGTGCCCAGGCCTTAGACCCCTGCTTTCTGGTCGCTGGAGGGGTTGTTGAACATTTTTGAAAACAGGAACAAGGTTTGGTGTTTTGTATTGACATGCTCCAGTCTGAGAACACTTCTACTCAGGACTTTGATTCCTGATATGACTCGCCCTGCAGACAGACGGACAGCTGCTCCATACTAAATTAAAACACCTTACCGCTCGACCACATTAACCTTCTTCAACTCTGGCATCTTGACTCATCTTTTGGAGCTTCTTGTGCACTTTAGCTTTATTACTGTTCAGAGGTAATATCAGCGGAGTTAAGACAAGTGGATGAGTTCATTAAAAAGAACTCAGAGTGGTAGACTATAGACGGCCTGTCATCTCGATCACAGGAGGAGACGCTGTCGGGCCAGACAGAACACCTAATCCTGCACAAAAGCACATAGATACAAACACCTGACATCCACCAAAGGCCTGCTGGGATTAAATGCACAGCTTGTGGACAGAGTCCTGCAATGAGGAGTTAACGCATCTATATTTGGTTTGAGGGTGTAAGAGCACAGGCAGGAGGGAGAGGGAGGCAGCAATGTACAGAGGATCAACAGCAGCAGTACATGTGCACCACCCAGTGTTGATGACAGGAAGTTCATGTTGACTATTGAGTTTGGCACCAACACAAACACTAAGAGTTTCTTATGTGAGATTATCTTATAGGAGGGAGAGGTCATGTTTAACAAATGGAGATTTTTGTCAACTAAGGCTCAAACAGCTAAACATAAAACAAAGTCAAATCAGAATCAATCAGACTGATGTTGAGATCATTACAGACGAGATCCCCTTGGTTCACTTTTTATATACCTCACTTAAAACAGTGTTTCTTAAATTGTTGGGACCCCATGCCCAAGGGAGGCGTGGCCACATGCCAGCAGGGCACGACTTGTCTAGGCAGGGTCATGGCCAAATTGGGGCCTGGGCTTCCTGGAATTTTAAATGACCAGCCGAGGTGCCAATCCAAAATTCTACATTGTGACTGGCTTATAACCACATTAGAGGTGGAACTGTATGTTAAAGTCATGGTGAGCTGTGTAATAACTGGCTTCTGTTGGGTTTATTTGGTTCAAGTTGTGTATTTTTTTATTTTTTACCTCCACCAAGGGGGTTATGTTTTTGCTGCTGTACATGTTTGTTTGTTTGTTAGCAAGATTACGCAAAAGCTACTGGATGTATTTTGCTGGAGTTTGCAAGAGATGTTGTTAATGGCCCAACTTAAAAATGATTAGATTTTGGTGGTGATCCAGATAACTGCCATTAGGTAACAATAATTTTTGCTCAATAACCGTGTAACTAATAATGATATCAACATGATTCTGAGTGCTAGCGATGGTTTTTCAGGGTCAAGGAATTATACTATGATGCTAACTTAATCATGGAACTATTGTTTATAGATGTAACAACAATATGTGAGCTACCTTGGCGGAGGTTTGCGCTCTCCAAGTGCTTTCTAGTATTGTTATTTTTATTTTTACAGTTTTCCACAAGTCAGACCTGAGAGGAAATAAAAATGTGACAAGCTTAGTGTTGCCCTAGCCCTAAAACATGTGCTCCTTTAACTTTTAATAATTTTGTCTTTACTTTGTCATTGCCTGTCTTTGTTGGGGGGCATGAAAAAATATTAGCCTTGAAGAAGGGGGCATGGCAGAGTAGTGGAGAACCACTGACTTAACTTCTTTTAATGATATTATGGTCATGCAATGAAATTAATTTTTCACAAAGGTGAGTATATTTACCCAGTTTTGTGAATTTGAGGGTACAAGTTAGATGAGGTCTAAAATGTCCCATTAAACAGCAAAAAAGAAGTGCACCTTTGTGACCCAGAGTCCTCATTTGGACCATTGAAATCCATTATAACCATTTTTGAAGGTATGGCCATTGCACCATTTTAAGCATTCAATCCCAACACTAGGCCTAAAATTGGCAGATTATGCTAATTTTATGATATTGCAACATTTTGTCCTTGTAGACCACCTCTTTTTACAGCAAATTGAGAAGAGCTGAATGTTGATGTTTGCAACATTTCAGCACGCTATAATTAACTCTGGAGGGAGTCAAATCCCTGAAAATTTGCTCTCAGTTGAGAAAGAGTTGGTATGAAAAACAAGTACAAAATGGTGTTTCAGTTAAATTAAATCCATAGGTGTCACTGTATGGTCTTTAACTCTGAACTTTTCACTCTGAACCTGTAAGTGACACTTGTAGAGTCAATCATTCTGCCTGTCCTGCATGTGCCGCAAGCCTGCGTCATGAAAACTGCAGGGGAAATGTTGTTTATATGTACATTATAGATAGACAGATACATTTCTAACACTAGATCAAAGTACAAACCAAAAGTCAAACTGTTAGTGTTTAAGTTAAACTCCAGAAAGAGTTAATAATTACACTTCATGAGAGTTAAAGTATAATCTCTCCAAAAAAGACTGAAACCAACACTTTGTGGTGTGGATCCATATAGACATTTAAGAATTGATAATATTAACTCTGACAGTGTTAATTTGCCTCTGTAGATTATCATCCTTGTCCCAGTACTGCTCACGATAGCCATCATCCATGCCTGAGCCAGGCCCATGCTCCAACTCTTCAGTTGACTTCATTATGCAAACATGAAATATAACCTTTTAAAAACATCTTCACAATTTTAACCCTCTAAATGCCAGTATATTTAAATAATGTAACTTTTTTTACACTAAAATTTTGTTGTTTTGTATTTGACGAAGCATAATGGCCATTTTGCGCATGGATTATCAGTCCGAGATGTTTCAATGATTAGCAGCAACTGGAAATTCAGTTAGCCGAAATAATTTATTCCACTGGTCTACAGTCAGTTTTATCCTATCAGCTCAATCAAGGTCATCTTTCCCACAATGCCTCTCTGCAAACATGAAAAATGGCGTGCAGTGAATTTTGTGTGTGCAGATTTTTGCCACAAAGAGACTGGAATACAGAAGAATTATAGGATTATATATTTCTGGATTGAAATGGCAGCAGAATGAAAAAAAGTGGTTTTAATGAGGGTCAATGGGGTCAAAAAGGGCTCCAGGGGTCAGACTGTCAGTTTTTTGTCTAGATAGAGAGAAATTTTGTCAAAACAGTGTGGTTTTGGAAAAAATAAACCTCTTTGACAGATATCCTCATCTCAATGTAAAAACTGACAAAATAAGAGCAAAATATACAATTAAAGAGCCCTAAAAGGATCATGGGAGGGCCTGAGGCTTAAGGAAATATATGACCTCTTTAAGATACAGCAGTAAGACAAAGACAGAATCTGAATGGCAGTTTTAAAATGTTTATTAAAAAATAAAATAGAAAAAAATATATTTACATAAAAATGTGAAAGAAAAAAAACAACCAAAAAAGCTGGGCTGTGGTCACCTCTGAACACCAGCAGCTTGGCGTCCATTTTGAGGGCCACAGCCCACATGAATCAGCCAGGACATAGAGAGGCTGCCTCCTTTCTTTAAACAGCAGCCACAAGTTTAAAATCCCTCATCGGTCCCCAATGAAGGTGGGGGGTGGGGAGGTGGGGTACATTGCATCCAGCGTACATGTTCACACCGAAATCTCAGCGATCCTTCACGCTCTATGTGGCCTCCCTTTCCTGTCACTCTGGAGGAGTGAAGGTAGTTTGGCAGCACGCAGGCGAGACTTTTTTAAAAACCCTTTCCAACAGTATTGGATTGTGAGAAAGTGACGAGAGAAGTGAACACAGAGAGTGATCTGGCAGGACCACTGAGATGCACAGAGCTTTTAATCCATACAGACTTCCAAGAATTACTGCATGTCAAGTCTTTGTTGTGAGGATGCAACAGGCAACTCTGATCCAGTCAAGCATCTCCTATCACCAAAATCATTTCAGCGCTGGTCACTGCTGGTTCTGATGTTCAGAGAGTTAATTACTACATCCACTTGTTAATTTATTGTTGTGTGATGATTTCATACACCAATTCGATCAGTTCAGTTGGGTCTAATGGGTCAGTTCGTACGACTGGGCAGGTAAAATAAACTGCATTCCTGCCAGTCTTTTGCAATCATTAACCAATTTTAGAGTCATTACTTGGGATGCACGATATCATCTGTGTATCAAATCTGCAGATACTGGCTTAAAGTCATGATGCTTTAACTTATCCCTCAATTTCCATCCATCCATTCATCATCTATACCATTTATCCCAGCTGACATTGAGCAAGAGGCAGGGTACACCCTGCAGCAGTCACCAGGCAATCACCACATAGAGAGACAGACAACCATTCACTGTCACTCTAATACCTAAGAGCAATCTGGAGTCACCAATCAACCTAATGAGCATGTTTTTGGTCTGTGAGAGGAAGCAAGAATGCCTGGAGAGAACTCACATATGCCCAGGAAGAACATGCAAACTCCACACAGAAAGGAGGTGACCTAAACAAGTATTGAACCAGCAGCCTTTTTGCTGTTAAGGCATTCGCACTACCTGCTGCATTACCGTGCCCTCTCTATCCCCGAACATCTACATTAAAAATCAACAGTAACCTTAGTGGATAATAAAATGTGTTTTTGCTTGTTTTGCATTTTTTTCTAACAGAAATAAACACTCTAAGTGGAAGGAGCAGGTCCATTATAGTTGAGTGGAGACAAAGGATGGGAATTGAGAAGATTTTATTGGTACCAATGTCATTATTCTGCTTATAGATCAAACAATTCCCTGATCAATTCCTGTGGAGTTTCTGTGTGGGTAAGGCTTGTCCCATATACGGCAGGATTTCAGTGTCATCAATGTCAATCACATGGCCTTGGGGATGGATTAAAGAAAATAATGATAATAATAATAGTAAACAGTAGTTTAAAAATATTTAGTCCAGTTGCAATATTATTAGGTTGACAGTTTGAATTTCAAACTTTGAGCTAACATTTATTAGCCTTCAAGAGTGAGATCAGTCCCTATCACCCATCCTGCAGCAGCCACATGGAGTCTCATAAAGCCGTCCATAAAACCTCCAATTTTTTAGTTACATGTAAAAGGATCAGGGCCACAGAAAAAAAAAAAAACTTTTAGTGGTTGAGCTTATTTTTAAACCTGGGGAAAAAGCCAGAATTCTAAGAAAGAAGACAGAAATGCTATTTTAATCCCAAAATTCTGACTCTAATCTCAGAATTGTGACAATTTTTAAGAATTTTGACTACTTTTCTATCTCAGATTTCTGACTTTTCCTCAGTCATAAAACAAACCTCAATCTATAAACACATTTATTTGCAGTGGCTCTAATCCTCATCTGTACGATAACACTTAGTGGGCCTGATGTTGCCCTGGGTTGCCAGTTGGGATCACTGCTTTAGGAATTTGTCATCAATTCTCAACTGAAATTGGTTTTTTAACACCCATTCCTAGTAGATTATTTTTACTTTTGACTACAAAATGTTTGAATCAGTCATTGCAAGTTCAGAATTATCATGTAGCATGTCAAATATCTGCAAAAAATCCAATATCGTGTAGGGATGGGAATAAAAAAATTAATTCCTGTTGAGAATTGATAACAACTCCCTCAAGGAATCGATATCGTAACTTTTTTTGCTTATCAATTCCTTCCAATTTGTTCTGCATGCTTTGCAAATCAAAGATGTCACACACTAAACAGAGGCAGCCTGCAGAAAGACAATAAGAGAGAAGTATGAGCAACTTGCATAAGCACTGAAAACCTGTGTAGGACAACTTTTTCCTCTTAGAAAATCCACAGGAATCGATAAAAGAATTGTTTAACAATCAGACTGTTAAGCAGAATTGTCAATGGCATCCATTCCCACCCCTAATTGTGCATCCCTAGTGATCACCTATGAAGTTGTAAATTCAGATGAGCTCATATTTTCAGTTGTTTGTGAGCTTCTTATGAGTTCAAAACCCTTCATTTGAGATCAAGTTGATACCAGATGCAGTTTGACAGAGAGGTCAGAGTTGCCATGGTTACAAAGAAAGGGTAAACACAAATCATGTAACAGTTCTGAACACAGTCTTCATAAAAAGGGGAAAGAATTGCGGATGGGCACTTTAGCCGCATCTGACATGCACCCGCAGAGTGCAAGTCGCTCTCTGGGTGCTGTTGAGTGTCTGATTAAAAACCTGTGGGTGTCATGAGTCTCAATACTTTCTCACACACGTTTCACTATGTCACACACTACACAGACCCAGACCCAATCACTGACATCAACATCCCCCCGTCTTTACATTTGACAGATACATGTAGATAACTCAAATCTGAAATGGGTTGAGACCTTCGTACAAAAACAGGAGTGTCAGAGAGGGGGTGGGAAGGGGTGACATGAGTTGGCTTTAGAGTCTAACAGTAACAAATGCTTCAATTTGTCATCTGGCAAAAAAAAAAAAAAAAAAAAGAGAGAGAGAGAGAAAGGACGACAGAGCTGACACAGTATTTTCAATAATCCACTTGCATAGTAATAACACCGGCGAGTGTAGTGTTCTGGGCGAATCCCGGCCCTCCACAGTCCTGTCTGCGAGTGTGTGTATTTGTGTGACACGGTGTGCTCGCTGAAAACCACGTACACACACACTCCAAGTAAACACAAAGAAAGGCATTGCAAACAATTAGCGGAAGTACCTGGCAATCAAATATACACAAGATTCCCGAATGGAATCATAATAGAATTCCCTTTCACGAGGGTCCTTGGTTCAGGAAGACTCCCCTCTCTCTCTCTCCCCTTCTCCTCCTGAAAAACCCTCTTCTCTGAGCGCCATAGTGTCGACTTGTAGGAGCAAAGCTAGCCTCGGCCCTGAAATCAGTCTCCCGCGACTATGTTTCTCCACCAGAGACAGAGGAAGAGGATTTCTCTGACGTGAAATCAGCGGCTTTCTGCCACCTCGCCTTAATCTTGATCCTCAAATTCAAGTCAGATAAGCTGTAGCCTTCGTGGCTCCAACCTGCCTACCACATGTTATAAAAATAGACAAGCACAAATGATAACACAATAGCATATATTTTGAACAGAATAGGCTCTTTAAGACCAAATCCTGCACTCTCTGGAGGCTTTTTTAAATTCCTCCAGTGTTGAGAAGATGACCAAGAAAAAAATACAACAGGCCTCTGCCAGCCTTCCCCTGACTGACAAAATATGGCAACAGCACAGTCCCACAAGGGACATTAATAAAGACGCACACACACTCACACAAAGGGAGTTAAACACACAAACAATCTCTGCAATCACTGCTAAAGCTCTATCTTCACAGGAGTTACCTCTTATAGGCTAAAACAGAAGTACATCCATTCCCCTTGTTTCTCTAATTTTCCTCTGTGCCTTTGACAAACTAGATTGAGGAACAAAACTTCCAAAAGAAAGTTCACCTCGTCCAGAGTCATAGGACAGGTTTGGAAGCATGACAGGAATATCCAGATGTGAGCTTCGTATCCCTTTTTCGATCCAGCTGCTCGATATCAGACTGAACGGTACACGTTACAGCGGAAGAGATGAGGAGGAAGGAGAACTGAGGTCCATCTCAACCTGATGACAAACAGGCACAATCACTCCCTCCACACACAAACTGACACACACACGCACTCCAGAGATGCTGCCCGGGGAAACTTTTTCGTAAACAAAATTTAAAATCCTAAAAAAATAAAACAGTATAAAAATGCCTTTACATTTACACACACAGAATTAAATAAGCAAAATAACATTATTGCACAAAATGAAAAAACGTTTGTTCTTAAGTGTTTAAACAAAAATAGTAACACTGAACCGCAGGCAGCTTGGCTGCAAGGGCTGAGACGAGGTCAAGTGAACTTAGCAAAGGCATCTCCACCAAGTCCTTTCAAATAAACACACATGAAAACCAAAAAATTGACCTGAAACGAGGGTGAGATCAAAAATACTGAAAGAAACATAACAATGAAACTACAAAACTGGGGGCCAAAGTCATGCAGAAATAAGAGGGCAGAGATAGAAGGAGAAAGATGCAGAGCCGAGGGCTTTAGATCCACGTGGCGTCGGCCCCAGACTGAAAACTGCTGGTCTCTGCTGGTCCTCCGTCTGCCCGTCCGTCCTCTGTCAAGACGGACTAAGAGCCTCACAGCCAGAGAGGAGAGAGAGGAAAGTCGGGGTGCAGGAGTGGTCTCTATCTGCTGAGGCTAACCGGGAGGCTGTCCCTCTTTCTGCGCCGCCAAGTGTTGCGGTGATACTGTGTGTGTGTGTGAGCGTGTGTGTGTCCGCGGTTAACCAGCACAGGGTTGTTGACCAGTGGTGGGTTGTGAAAGCCCTTCACATTAAACTTGGCTCCATTCTGAGGAGGAGAGAGAAGAGAGAGACAAAAACAGTTGAGTTATTTGTCTGAAGGAAAAACAAGGTGCATGATTGTCATCGTGTGAAGTGTGTGTGTGTGTGTGTGTGTGCGTGTGTGTGTGTTTGTCAGACAGGTTTGCCCTGATGAGGTGTTTGAGTCCGCCTGGGCCTACCTTGTGTGTGTGGCTGGAGTGGGGGCTGGGCGGAGGCTGGGGACTTGAGGGGGCGGGGGGATTAGCATGGGCTGGGGGGGGCATGTGGAAGAAGGGGGGGAGCCCGGTGTCTATACACACCTGTCTGCCAGGTATGGAGTGCATTGCTAGACCACCAGGAAGTGAGACGCGAGCCTGAGGGGGGGACACAGAGTAAAAACAGATCACTTCCAGAAACACTTGAACATTAAGGGCCCGTTCATATGAAAAATGGACAAAAACGGAGAGTTTTCATGGCGTTTGCGCCTTACATTTACACACAAAAGGTGCCCGGAGTGCCTGAATCTGCAGACTTTAGAAACCAGGGTCCAGAGTAAAAGTTTTTAAAATGTTATTGTTAAACAGGAATCAGTGTTGTCAGGGAAAACACTGAAAACGCATTTATATATAATGGTTCTCCCACTGTGTCCATCAGTTTGAGATGTTGAAGATCACTGATTCTTATTCTCGTTTTTTAAAACTTAAAAAAATATGACTCTGTTTGGTGGCAAAACATGGTTACAATTTTATCAAGAATGGGCCATTTAATCAAATATTTAAGGCTTTCACGCCAAATCTCTTACTGGCTTCATGTATTTAGCAGGCAGGATTTAGAATACAAAATAATTAAAGACGAAAATATGAAAAATGTAGATGTTTAATTGAAGTTTATCTAACGCACATACAATATAGACACGCAACTGGTGGTTTTCTGGGGTTTTTTGTGTTTTCAGGGAAAATTTCACAGAATAATTTTTTCAAAAATTGTTCTTAATAAAGAATAATAAATTCTTTAGACTTGACGTGCACATAATCTATGACTAAAAAACACATTGACAATCTCACCAAATACATTCATTACTAAAGGGTAAGAAAATACTTTTTTTTTTTTTTTTTTTTTTTAAAATTGACTTATGTTCTAGTAATGTTTCATAGCTAAAATGTTACTTCACCACAAATTTACCAAAGTTATATTGTTAATAATGTTAGCATACTGTAATGATGCTGTTTCCTCCTATGTTGGCTTTCTAGCTTTGACGTGAAAGTACATGTATTGTGGGCAAATCAAGTTCTCCTGATACACTGTCCATTACTTTTGTCTCTATTTTTCCACTCTGCAAAGTCTAAATAAAACTCTGATTGGAATTGATAATTAATGTTGGCAAAGTTGCACAATAATTTTAAGTTTCTGAAATGGGAAGGAGCCACAACAGATTTCATTTGCTCCAGCAGCGGCAATAAAGGAGAAAGGGTATCAAAGTGGGACAGTGCTGAACATTTCTGGCTGCCTTTAAATGTGACCAGTGATTATTATTCTGCTCATGATGGTCCTACCTGGGAACCTGGAGGCATAAGGAGATGATGTCCTCCCATTCCTGGCTTCCCCATATTGAGGCCCGGGGGCAAAGCAAGGCCCAGAGGTGGGAAAGATGGGAATGGTGGCAGAGCTGGTGGAGGGACTGGACACGGCAGTGCTGAATCAGAGTCCTGTATAAATTAATGGGAAAAAAGAAACAATGAGCACAGCGGTAATACTTGTAGACACTGTATGTTTACGTGAGCACAACACTAGGGAAGAACTCAATAAAGCCCAGAAGTGCTTCTCTGTTTGTGCTTTCTGCTCAACTCACATCCACCCTACACAATTTGGATTCCACCTCCTTCATTTTCCATCACAGTACAGACTTGTGATTGAAGCCCTTTAAGGTAGGGGGCTGCACAAATCTACCATGACATCTTTACAACAACTAAGAGGCGATTGAGCTGCCTTCCCCTTTGTGGCTTTTTGTCACAGTGAGGAGATTCATTTTTCAAAGACGCTTGCAAGCAGCAAAACAACATACAGTCCAAAGTAGAGGATAGCTTGGGTAATCATACAGCACCCCAGAGCCGATAACAAGAGTATCAGATACCTCCAACTCGTGGCGATACCAGGATAATTCAAGTAAGTTTGACTGAAAGAAATTCAATCTAGTATGATTTTAGTGTGCCTAACATGTTTACAGGCCATAAAAAGCCCAGTTTTAGTCAGACTAAGAGTGCTTTCACACCCAACACATCATTCATGCTCCATTTGGGCTGATGTGAGAGCTCACACAAACTCTTGTGCAGACCAAGGAACAGAACTCTGATCCCCAAGAAACGTGGGTCTCGAGTTGCTTCCAACCAGACCAGAATTCAGTTCAGGGTGGGTCTGAAAGCCATCTGAACCAAACAGGGACCAACAAGGCAAGTGAATCAAAAGGGAGAGAACTGTGGCTTGGATTTGGCTGAATATCACCACAGAAAAGCTAACACAGAGCGTGGCTAACACTAGCGTTGCTAGCACCACCATCCTATGGTCCTCTTAACAGGTTAATGTTTACAAATCTGCACGCAATATGCTGACACATCGCTCCAGTCAATATGCAAGTGCAATCAAAAGCTGCTTACAAGCAGATTTATCTAAATTTCTAGGCAAAGAAAACTTCTGAACTGCTTCGAGTTGAACAATGTAATTACTCGACGCCGGTTGTGTTTTTCTGGCTCATAATGATGGGCTGGATGGCAAGAACAAAGACTGCAGCCATAGTCTCAACTAGTGGCGGGAGGCCACATAACGGGTTTGACAGGCTTTGGTCTGCCTGACTTGCTGCAGTCTGAAAGCAAACCAAACCAAGAGAAAAATGAAACACTGTTGCAGCTTCACCCCAAACTAAACCAAGTCTGCTGAATTTCAGGTGTGAAAGCGACCTAAGGGTACTTTCACACCCAACAAATCTGGTTTGCTTTTTTGGAAAGTGCACTTCATTTTGGCTAATGTGAAGCTCACACAAACTCTGGTGTGGACCAAAGAAGCAGCGCTGGTCCAGCAGAAAATGGGGGTCACGGTTGCTTCCAAGTAGATCATAGTTCGGTTCGTGCTGGGTGTGAAAGCAATCTGAACCAAACAAGGACCGAACAAGGCAAGGGAACCAAAAGGGAGAGAATTGTGGCTTGAATTCAGCCAAATATCACATCAGAAAAGCTAACATAGAACCCTATGTATCAAGCCGAGTGCTGCTAACGACAGCACTATTAGCGCTGCCAGCCTACAGTCCTCTCAATAAGATAAGATAAAATAAGATAGTCCTTTATTGATCCCCAAAGGGGAAATTCTGGTATTGCAGCAGTACAGGGCAAGTACAGGGATAGTAGCATGCATAAGACATAGATCAAAGAATAGAAGATATTTACAATTATCAAAATTAACTAACATACTAAGCACTAAATTAACTGTTAACTGAGTTAAATGAGTTTATGTCTACAAAATCATGTGGAAAATGCTGACACATTGCTCCAGTCAATATCAGTGCCAGCCGATGCAGCCTAAATTCAGATTTATCTTTATTTTATGGTACAGAATACCTCAGAACTGCTTGAAATGTGATTACTATACGCTAGGTGAGTTTATTCCCAACTAACAGAGGGAGGCTTTGGCCCGCCTGACAAACAGCAGTGTGAAACCAAACCAAGACAAAAGTGAAACAATGCTGCAAATTTACACCTGAACCAAACAAAGTCCAATTGTTTTTTAGGTGTGAAAGTGAACCAACACTGGAAAAAGTCTTTTTGTAACTGCAGATAGACATTTTGACTGGTTCTTGTTGACATTCTGCATTCAAATTTTTACGTATGATGAACTGTTACACTGTGTGCTCTTTCTGTATACATGTGTATTTTCTTACATTGTCTGATCCAGACAGCGAAGAGACGGAGGAGGCTGAAGAGTGCTGCTGTGGGCTTGAGATGGACATTGGGGAGTCTGCACTTTGGGGGGACACGGAGTCCCTCTGCTGCTCCTCGGGCCCTCCCAGCACACAGGGCTCCTGCTCTGACACTGGCTCCTTAGGAGTCGACACTGTTAGAGACACACAGGGTCCAGTTATGTCCTGCATACTTTGTCCACTCCATTGTTACACGCATTAATTCTCTACAGATTCAGGACAACCATCGCTATAGGCTGATGTAATTCAATTATGGCTTTATGCCGTGTAACAAAATTTAAAAGCTATAAATCATTAGAAAGAAGAAAAACAAACATTGAAATTGTCTAAATATTTATTAATATTAATGATATTAATTTTATTAATATTATTATTTTACAGTCCACACTGCAGAGGCACCCTATCCTTTGGCAGTTTGCTGTGAATAGTTTGCCCTATAACAGGTCTTCAAGGCGTTGACAGCACAGAGTGTGCTCATTGTTGCTGAGCGCCTCTGAGCAGAAATTTGACACCTGCAAGACACTACTGTGGGACGCAAAATTCAAAGATTTTTTGAACAGCGAATTCAAGAAGTTTCTGAATCATTCAGGTCTTGTTGAAAGCAGTAAAAAGCGTAGAATTTTTTATTTTCACAGAATTTAGCCAGAGCAAACGGTTTATTTTCTGCTCATTTTCAAAGAAGACGTGAAAATCAAAGTGATGTTGATGAAATCTCATGAAATTGCCCCGTATTCTCCTGGCTGTTTCGACATGTAGCTGACGTCACTTGTGATACATTCAGGTATCCTCGGAAACTTGAGTATCTGAAGATTAAGCCACTGTTTTCCATTTATAGATAGAACAAATGGTTTGTAAATGCCAGTCATTTAAAAATAAGTAGTATTTTGATCCCGCTGGCAGTATTCTGAGAGTTAAGGCAGACACTTAAATTCTCTGCACATTTTCTTCTTTAATCACAGTCACTTGGATCTGAATTCTGTGGCTGCTTAACCAAAGATCAATGAGAGACAATACCTCTGTTGTCAGTTCGAGCCACATCCCTGCCCCCCCACTTCTTAATGATCCAATCCCTGTAGTCGATCACTTCCTGTGTCAACCTGATTATTCGCCCGAGGGTGCTGGAAAAATGGAGAAAAAGCTTTGTCAAGAGAATGGCTTTTGTACGAGGCATCTTTAATATTTTTAATGGATTGGACACTCACCTTTCAGAGTCTTTGTTGGGATACGATCGTGCGAGTGGGGATACAGCATGACTTAGAACAGTGTAGGCATAGTCGAACACCTGCTTGACCTGCATGGCACCATATGAACCCCTCCCTACATCGTTTTCTTTGTAGAGATCAGACAAACACAACAGCAGAAAATATTATTTAGTGCTATTTGACATTAGGACACTGACCCTGAAAGGTATTCTACATTTTTGCATCTCAATGAGTTACAATCAGAATCAGAATTGTTTTTTTATTGCCAAGTATGCGACACATACAAGGAATTTTACTCTAGCAGTTGTATTCTCTAGTACAAGGGAAGTAAAAATAAATAAAGACAGAAAAATAAAAATAAAGAATAGGAAGCGGCTTAAACCAGAACCCCCATCTATAAAAGAGTGGTATGATATAATACATGAAATATATGTAATGGAAAGAATTACTTTTTCTTTGAGGCTCCAGGACAGTAAATTTGAGGAAATTTGGAAGAAGTGGAAAATTTACATTTCCCTGAAATGCAAGACTTATGTTTATGAAAAAAAGTTTTCTCTCTATATCTTTATATGACAAAAGATGCGCATTGATATTTTACAAAAGAAGGAAAAAAAAAAACATGGATCAGACTGTATGAATGAAAAAAGAAAGAATGTAACCCAGGAAGACCATATGCACGTTATACAATGATCCTTAATAAAGAAAAAGCCTTTTTAAAAAGAAAATAACTACTTATAAAACTAGAGAATAAAATTAACTAAATTAAAATGAAACATAAATTAAAATAACTCTTAATAAATAATGATTAGCTATTCCCTTGCTGTATGATATGACGTGGAAAATTAAAAGAGATATTCAAATGTTTGTGTAAAATATTGATGCATATGACTGCACCTATTGGTAGAGTGAGGCCAAATCCCCCAAAGAAAAGAAAAATAAACATGACCCTTACCTATGAAGGTGATTCATGAAGTGTTAACATTTTCATAATAATCCTGTGATACTTTGTCCATTTGTCAGGGCACTATAAGATTTTATGTTGCTTATATTTACATAACCTTGCCCTCTGTTGAAGTGTTATTCCTGAACTTGCCACTAGATGGCACTACAATAGAGCGTTTCCTCAGTAGCGGGTAAGATCTTCACCATTTACTTACAGAAAAAAGAATCAAGTACTTTTAAGGCCATTCTAAATGGATATCTTACTCATAGATAAATGTTTATCAAATACTTTTCACTATAAACTTTAGTTGTTGCAGGTAAAGGGCACATTTAAAGTTTTTGAATTCAGGATATGGCTTAACAATACAGTTTTTACATCAGAACTCTGAGGTACGCAGGATGAGATCTTAAGCTATTTATAGATCTTTCAGACACTTACGGTAGATCTTTAACTCTTGATGCACAGTACATCTTAATGGAGAGGTCAATTTAATCATTGCAAATGTGGGTCTGATGAATTCAGCTGGTTTGCAAGGTCTAACCGAGATCCCTTTACCTCATTAGTTTTTAGAATGGCAAGATGGTTAAGCTGAGATCAGACTACACAATTCATGCACGATTATGGTCTGAGCCGACAGTCGAAAGGTTTCAGGACCCATTGACCATGAAAATCTGCTGTTCCATCTTGTCTTGCAATGACCGACAACAGACCAGTCTGAGACCGCTCAAGACTCTGCAACAGGAAGTTTATCTGGTATGAATTTTGTGCTGCGTCCTACGATCCATCCCTCCACGTCAGAGACGACTAATGAGAGAACTGGAAGCTCTAAATGAAGATCTAGGGTGTAAACAAACTGAGGTTGATGCCTTGAGAGCTACAAGACTGAGGAAAAGTTTCCAAAGCTCTGAAAAACAGCATCCCTGCCCTATGACAGGTTGAAGAGGAGCTACTACAGACGGTAAACAGAGACATGCTGAAGAGAAACAGCAAATTCAACATGGTGAGTGACTGCTTCCATTTATCAGCAAACTAACATTAGATGTAATGTTTGTAGATACAGACAACAGGAAAGTGCTCTAAATGCACTGTTCTTGCTTGTGGTTTTCGGTGTTGCTCTCTTCCTTCCGTCATCACATCAGTTGTTTCATGCAGTCAGCCTCAGTTGTGTAGTCTGCCATGGTTGTCAGGCAAGTCGCTGCGGGAATGAATTGCTCTGAGGTTCACTAGTGGCTGTTTTCACAACAACGATAAAACACTAAAACGGAGAGTTTTCGTTGCGTTTGCGCCTTCCGTACACAGGAATGGTGCCTGGAGTGCCTGAATCTGCAAACTTTTGAAACCAGGGTCTAGAGTGAAAAGTTTTGAAAACGCTTTTGTTTTCGTCTCCATGTAAACAGGAATCACCATTGTCAGGGAAAACAGGGACGTGCAGCTCACAGTACTCTTTCAGATAAAAGTTGCGTGCGCACCTAAGAACAACAACAGCAGTTTCGGCTATGCTGCTAACTGTGCTCGTTTTGTTATCCAGACAAAAATATCCAGACAAATTTGTTGTCCAGCCAAGAAACTCCTTCGTACGTACACTCCCCATTGTTGTTTATAAGAAGTTTGTCTTCACTGTACAGCGTCAGTGCTCAGACGCGTGTTCTAACATCGATGTTTCACTACAGGCCTACATCACCAACTACTGGCCTGGCATGCATGCCACCACATTTTCATTCGCTCTCGCAGATCCGTGTGAACGCGCTTTTTCACACTGTCTTCACGTGAACACAGCACGAGTTTGAAAAAGCTAACGAAAAACCTTTCCATTTCTGGTAACAACGTTGTCATGTAAATGAGCCCCTAGTCTGACATACCAACTGTCATTATCGACGAATAAAATCGTGTAGTCTGACCACAGCATTAGACTGTTGAGAATGTGTTACTTCTGCCCACTTGCATTGTTCTAGTCTCAAAGTGTTTTGGATTTTTAGGCAACAGCCTGCACCAATTATTGAATGCAAATGTAGATTTTGTCTGTCTTTTTTCCTAAAAGGAATAACTAGATTGAAGACTCCTACTAGCTTGGGTAAAACTAAATAACTTCAAGTAAAAGTATCTATGTGGTGTTTTTGTATGTATTCAGGCCAGTAGATCTGGCTTCTCCTGCCAGAATCATTGAGGATTATTGGCTGAAGAAGGTTGGTGACCACTGACCTGAAGTATGCCATGCTGCCATTCGTGCATTTTTGTGGAAACCAAAACCTCAAAAAGTCCACCTGATATCACCATCAGAGCTCACAGTGCATACCAAGACTGTGCTGTTCCTTCACACTAAACTACTGACAATGTTTGTCACAGATAGAGCATTGTTACAGTTCAAAGAGTGGCCATATTAAATGAAAACTTCCAGATTTTTGTCTTCCTTTAAATTTTTTTGATCATGATTATACAAGTTCTCATCTTAAGTACCTTAAAAAAACTCCCAAAGAAAGAGAAATCCTTAGATTTTTCATCTTCAAAAAGTTTTGACTGTGACAACCACAGACGCTGAACATTGCCACAAGCTGAGCTTTGAAAGTTGAAAAAATGAGGCTGCTCACAGAGATTTCACTCGGTTAGGGTTACGATGTCAGATATGGTTCATAACTTTGGCTTCACATAATAAAAATGCAAGCCACAAGTTTTTTTTGGAAAGATATTGATGAAATGTCCTCTGACACTCTCCCTCTGGTGTTGTTTTCATCACAGTCACTGGCAGACGACTGCAATGAGTAATGGAAGAACTAGTGGGTCCATAAAAAAATGTTACAGATCCAATTTGATTTTTTCCACATAAAGAACACATTTTAAAATAATTTTCCTAAAAATATCGCAATATATATACATATTCCTATATATCACAGAAGGTTATGATGTATCGTTCAACCCTATTTCAAATACTAATACATGTGTGCACTTATGTGAAGATTCTTACTGGTAACATTTATATTGACTGTTAAGTTGAAAAAATAAAAAAAAATACCTGGAAGAAGTGGATCTTCTATGCAGAGCATGGATGGCCTGTATCCATTTGTCGTGGCCTTCATGATCTCCTCTTTGGCTATGTATGCGCCTCCATTTTTGATCCGGATCCCTGTTTTCATGTAGTTAAAATGGCGGCCATACAATTCAAAGAACTCTATCAGCAAAACTCCCAAATTCTCAGTTTGGTTTCTGGCATCAATGCGAGGATGGAGCTGAGAAGAAAGCACAAAAAGACTTCATCAGTGCTAATTTAAGTCCAGCACTACCATGCAGGAGTAAAGATGATGAAAAGCACTTAATGTTAATAATACTATTGATTTCAATATTACAGTTCCGCTTTAAGCTGTAATATTTACAACCCTCAGACTTTTAACCACATCACAGAGGCAGAATGGGGACTGAGTAGACCTCCAACTCTTCCATCTCCAAAGGCAGTATCGGGGGGATTATAATTGTGAGAGGGGAGCATGTAGAGCTATCAGTGGAGAGGAGCTCTGCCAGTGTGTAGCCCCACTTGAGCCAAAATATTTATGCTTCACCTCCCTTCTGACTGTTGTGGAGATGGTATTGGGGGGGGTACGGGTTGGCTCCCCATTATATATATAATATCAGAGGCGTAACATTGGTTAAGGGGGGGGGCACATGGACTCAACAGGGGGGTATAAGCTCTTACTAGTGTGGCAAACAAGCTGTGCTGCTCATTTGCACTCCCAAAGCTAAATTAGTACCTAATTCGCAGGGTCTTCATGCAAAAGCGCCACAGCGAGATTCTGCTGTATTTACATCCAGAGACATTCCCCTTAATTCCGCGAGACCGTTATATCTGTGGCAATTCATGCGACATAGCGTGTGCCCCCACAGACACACAAAGGTAGGGACAGGCACTCGCAGCACTCCTGTCTCCCACTGAGCCCCCTCTCTCTAATATGCCTCTGTCGTCAGTGGTGTAGTCTTGTAGGATGCTCCACTTGTCTTACACTCTCAGATGTACGTTGCTTTGGACAAAAGCGTCTGCAAAAGGACATTGTAATATTGTAATACAAAGTTGCAGGTCTGAGCTCAGCTCTGTCTGTCACATGTCGATGTGTCCATGGGCAAGACTCAAAGGCTGCACCCACTGCTGCATCTGTGGCATGTTTATGGGCATGACAGGGCGTGGATGTGTTAGCAAACCCTGACGTCACAATCTGTGCAAAGGACTGGCAGGTCCACTCACTGAGTGGCAGAGAGCAACTGGTTACTGACAGTGGTGTGCAGAGACAGTCAAACATTTTAATTCATATTAAAGGTCTGTTTTTAGTAGTTTTCAGAAGGCCTAATTATTTCTGATTCTGCTCATTACAGAAAATGAATCATTAACCAGGTTGAGCTATCAAATGTAGCCTTCTAGTGACTATAACTCTGTTTATGCGAGGTTTTGCAATTATATATTGTATCTAGACATACGCTTTTAGCATCTATTTAACCGTTTATTTTAAACCATTTTTTTGTGTTTAATGTCCAGTTTAATTTTAATGTGACACTTGAACTGGTTGGATACCATAATTTCACGAAAAATAAGCAAAAATAACATCAAAAATTGGCCAAATTATTTTTTATTTCATTAATTCATGCTAAAATCTATGGTCTTAACTATTTATAAATAGTTACTGTCAAACTAGGAGTAGTAGTCGGACCCCTCTAAGGCTACTGATGAAAACATAATCTAATGTCCTTGGTCTCTTGTCTTCCACTGGGCTGTCCACACAGACAGAAAAATTCGGTGTGTCTGCACAAGTTTTTAAGCGTATGTGTATGCTCCAGGTCTTCCTCTCTGGTAGCAGCGTAACAGCACCACTGACAGGCCTGGCGTTTGTACTATAGCGTGTTCTGTGTTTTCATGTGGACGGACATATTTCCTGAAATGATGCTGTCTCTACAGAGAACCTTTTCAACATGAAAATGTTTTTGATGCGGTGTGAACAGGGCCTAAGAAAATGATATTGAGCTTTCTGAATAATTTGGAATCAAATGTCTAGATTTTTCTTTTAAGTAAAAACAAGAGGAAAGACAAAAAAGAAGAGGAGTTTATATTCATCATTACCTGACTCATGCTCAGTGACAGGACACCAGTTGCTGTAACAAGATGGCTTTGTCTTCGTGATAGACCTGATGTTACGGCTCCAAAGGTTTCTATAACATCAGCTGAGGATCTTCACTGCCCGTGGTGAACATCATCAAATAATTTCGAAAATCTTGGTGTTTTTCTGCTGAATTTAAGTATTTGACTGCTAGCTCCTCACTAGTTGCTGTCCTCCATCTGAGCTCGCTCTTCTCAGTGAAAAGGGCTTTTTAAGTGTGAAACTGTGGGATATTTGGTGTTTGGGACATAATTATACTGCAGTACTGCTTCCTCCAAGCACTTCTACTTCCATAAGCATTGTTTCATGTACCTGTAGGAAGCTGATGACCATGAGGATGAGGCTGTACGAGCTGATTCCCCCTGTGAAGACTTCGTTGAGATCCCTCTGCAGCAGAAACTGCTTCAGCACAAAGATCAGGTATGGCAGCACTGGGTACATCTAAAGGAGGAAAAGACGCCATATGAGAATGGTTGATTCAGTCAAACTCTGGAATAAGTAATGGGATGAGGCGAGGAGGAGAATCCTAAAAAGTGAAAAAGAAAGATTTGTATTTAATTCAGGTTTCTCTGAATGTCTGAGGAGAACAGGGAATGACTCCAGAGATGTACAGAGTTCAGTAAGTCCAAGATAGAACTGAACTGTTTTCAATTTGAGGAGACAGATTGATTTAAATGGAGCCAAGAGAAGGGATGAATTTTCAAACAAGATTAATCATTGATTGAAAATTTAATACACAAGTTATCACTGCTGAATCCTGATTGAATATTGTATGTCAGGATTTGATTCAGCAAGCATCACAGCATCTTGTATTTACCAATAAACAGTCAAACTGTCCATATTATCAAGGATGTCGTACTCAGAAGTACAAATAAAAATCCTTTTTAACATTACAAAAACAAAGTGTAGCTCAGTTATTTTGTTCTTTTTGTGACCAACATTTAATCCCATCCTACATGGTGGTTTCTCCTAATGCCACGCTTTATACATATTGTTACTGGAAATGCAAGTAGAAACTTTTCCCACTAATGGTGGTTGATTTTGTTGTTGTATTGTTTGTTAGTTTCAGTCTCTTTCTTTCTCTCTGCATGCTCTCGTTATTCTTCTACAACCCAAACACGGTAAAGGCTTAAGTCTGGTTCTGCTCAAGGTTTCTACCTGTTAAAAAAGTCACCTGTCTGTATGGTGCTGTGGTCATGGTGTGTTCATATTACAGCTGTCACAGAAATGGATTTTCACCCACGATATTACTGTGATACTTAAGGAAAATTTAGAAGAAAAAATCAATGTGTCAAATGAAACCACAGCCTGATTTCTGTCTCTGCTTTGATAAAATACTCTCACCGCAGCAGGATAAAGAGTTTATAATGTTAATGTGTTAGCAGGTCCTGTCAGGGACATGTTTCCAGGAATTATTTTTCTATTTTTTCTATTTGAGGATTATATAAAAGTGCTTAACACCACCCAATCTAAGGTTTATGCGACAGCTGCCCTCGATTAACAACATTAATAATTACCAACATCATTTTTATGTTTCTGTAATGTTAATACACCGGTATGTAGAAGCTCTTTAACTGAAATGACATTTTTAAAGCTGAAATATGATTATTCTTGTGTCTATGAAATTTCAAATTAACTGTTTAACAAAATAAATGAAAAAAATTTAAGGACATTAATATTTCTTGATTAAGATGTCAAATTATAGATGTTCACTTGCATTCCTGAAAACTGTTTAAGTGGTTGAATGATGTGCTGGATTAACTTCCTCAGAGAAGCCCAGTGAGAGAGAGTCAGATTTCAGACTGATGAAGAAGGACAGCCTTGGACATGAAAGATGTCACTCTGCGTAGCCTTCATTGACACCAAGCCTCCTTTTTCCATCATGCTCTGACACAACACTGATTTTATTTATAGATGAAACCGAGTTTTAATAAAAGTGACGAAATAAATTTATAGATATGCACATATCGGATTTTCACTGATATCCAATATGCCAATATTTCAAACTCATTACAGCTGATACAGACATTTTTTGTCAAGAGAACAAAATCTTCATTGAACTAAAACTGACCTGCTTCTTTCATTGATATTCTGTCTTTGTTAAGAAATGACTAGAAGCTAGAAAAACAATGTTTAACTAAATTCTACTTTGATTTGTTAAAGTGGAGATTCAGTGATGAAGTTAACTATTACTGTACAATTATGCCAATATCACAGCAAATATATAAAGCTTATTTTTATGGCCAGAAGAAAGAACTGTAAATATGGCAAAATGTTTCATATATGCAGATACACTAATCAGTTTTTAGAGAATAATCTGCTGATACCAATATTGCTTCGAAAATAAAGCTCATCCCTATGAATTTATATATAAAAAAGTTTAATGTGAGGTTTATGCCACAGCTGCCCTAAATTAACAAAATGCCAAAATCATTTTTATGTTTCTGTAATGGTTAATACACTAGAATGTAGAAGCTCTTTAACTGAAATATAATTATTGTTATTATTATCTAACTTCTTACAGAAGCTCAGTGAGCAGCTCAGATTTGGGTATAAAAAGCTGAAGTTCACAATTCCTGCTCAAAATGTGTTTTTGGTTTCTCTGGGAGTCTTGGATGAAGGTTGGGGTTGTGCATCCAGGTGCTTGCACAGATTTATTTATTTTATGAATGTTGACTGTAAAATTGTGCCTCAGCAGATGTTTGTAATCTCTATTGTTTCTATGAATAATGAAAGTTGGGTAAAGAATGAGAATTTTCTTATCAGTGAAATTAGACATTGTAAGGAAAAGGCAGGAGTAGATGAGCTTTTTGACTATGTATGTACATATTTGTTAATTTTATTTATTTGATGGATATGTACAATTGCTTGGTGTACATGCATATATACTATTTTGTTTTGACCTTAAGAGACTGCACACAACTACAACAGAACAAAAATGTACAAGAAAACAATAGTAACTATATGATAATGAAAAAAGGCAATCAAATGATAATGTGGAGAGATTTGACCTACATGTCATAACACAGTGTTCTTCATTTATTCAGTTATTCATGTATTCTGTTTTCCTGCGCAGTAATGATATCATGACAAAACAAAAAGAGACTGTGAATTAAAAATGCATTTTCCAGCTCTACAGCCCCTTCTTACCCCTTAAATCAATCCCATGATTCCACACACAGCTTATGCCTGTGTAAAATAATCCCAGAGAGAATCACACATCAGACTGTCTCCTGATTACATGATAAAAAGCAGAGGGGACTTTTGCATGGGAATTATTAATACTGTTTTTTCTTTTACTTATAGACAGAAATAAAGCCCCTGTCAGGGTCTGTGTGTTTGTATAAATCTCTGCCAGTAGAGGTGGAGCACCTGTGAGACTTCCTGCACTCTTAAACAGGTATGGAGAGCACAGCGAAGTGCTCTGCTCCAACTGTCTGCATGGGAACCTGACACGAGGATTAACTCTGGAAAAAACCCTCACCATCATCACTGAACTGATACCGAGTGTCACGTTGTGACATGATTTCCTTAAGAGCTGGAATACAAAAAAATGTATCAATAAAAACAAAGGACAATAGCCAAAATCTGACAGCATGCTGGAACATTGGCACCTGGAATTCCTCTCCTGCTTTAGCAACTCACACCGTGACTAAAGCAGGCAGAGATCCACCTTCAGCAGGAATCCTGTCACAGCCACAGGGTGGGTTTCATCTCCTCTGAGCAGATTTGGCAACAAGGTCTTCAGCAGCATACAGACTCAGTTAAATTTAGGAGATTATACTAAGCAAGGTTGCTTTGGGCCTGGTCCAAGTTCACTCTGGAAATGAGAGCAGCCAGTAAACGGCTGGAGAGAAGTTAAAGTGATGTCTTAAACTGCTGCCTCCACTATTTCTCAAAGGGGATTTCCAGAGTTCTTGGTTTTAACCCTACTTTTAAAAGGTCATTATGCTTCTCCTAAAGTAGTTTTTTGAATAATTATTTAAATACTCAACAAGACTGTACTCTGCACGACTCTCCATTTCTGGACTTGCATTGTATTTTGTAGCATGGTTTCATTTGGTCTGAGGACTACGTTAAAACAGGCATCAGCAAAGAGTGAAATAGGACTCCTTTAATTTGAATCACTCTACTCGGATCTGATGATTAATAGTCAAACAGATGGACACCATTCTTTTGACTGTGCGTGCAGTAACAAGAAAGAGACAGATAAAGCTCACCCACTGCTAATTAGCTTAGCTCAAACACTGGGAGTCAATTGGTAGTGTTAGCCTGGCGAGAGATACACTCTTCAGCAACTCTTAACAGTCCTGTGTGCTTGTTGTGACCCGTTTTTTTTTACCACATTATGTTGTGTTTTCTTCTAGAGCTGTTCAAAAGACTTGACTTGTTCAAGAACGTCACATCACTAGTGCAAACCACTGTGGAAGTAGGTCAACAAAACAAAGCCTCTGTTTATAAGTCGAAGAAGATAATACGATGACAGAAGACAACACAGTAAAAAAAGGAGTCACAACAAGCATACAGGACCGTTTACAGTTGCTTAAGAGTTTATCTCATCACTGTAGGCAGAATCAGGCTAACAATACCATTGACTCCCAGTGTTTGAGCTAAGCTAATTAGCGATGGCAAGCTCTGCCTGTCTCTTCCTTGATCCTGCATGCACAGTCAAAAGAACGGTGTCAATGGTTGTCATGGACTCAGGAGTGAGGCAAGACACAAAAAGAAACAAAAAGTTGGTGTATCCCTTTAAAAAAACAGAAATTGAGGCCTTAAAATGGTTATATCTCACCTTGACATAATCCTTGATGAAGCTTGCTGCCTTCACTCCAGTCTCCACGTTGAAACTGATGTCCACTTTAACCTCCGTCTCCTGGTCTGTCAGTTTGATGATTGGCACCTTCAGGGAGGAAAGGGAAGTTCTGTTAGCAAAGCCTGAGAGTGAAGACATCAGCGAAGGACCTTTCACTGTTGACAAAAACTGAAGGACAAAATCATTTCTGCAAACTGACAGTTTTAATAAAGGAATTCAAATCTGATAATCAGGCCGTTAAGCACCTATTTAAGTTAGGGTGTGTAACTTGTATTAGGCTGCAGTGGAAGCCATGCCCCTTTCCTCATGCACAACCAATCCACTGTATTTGTGTACCTTTAGCTGCCATTAGCGTTATGAAAATGTGATGCATTTGTAGCACAAACCACATGTGCCTTTATAAAATTACCTCTACAATCTAAAGAACAACTGTAAGAGGCTGTCCACCCAGTGACAAATTCAGGCGTATCAAGTTTTTAAACGTATAGGTGGATACGCCGTTTCAAGTGCCTGAAAAGAGGTCTCAGAGTGGATGAATCTGAAAACGCTGGCCTTACATTTCCGTGTGTGCATTGAATACAGATAGCTTTAGAGACAGTAACATCATAGCCCTGCCTCTCCTTTAAACCACATGTGCAAACCCTGACAACAACAGAAACAATGGTGAAATATGGTGTTGCATTCGTGCTGCGGGAACTACTAAGCTTGTTTTGGCTTCAACAGCAGAGTCTCCTGCTCTACGACCACCGTGAGCAACAGGAGGATGCAGAGAACGGCATACGCCAGTGTTTGTTATTTATATACAACAGCGTTTTCAGTGTTTTTGTGTGGAAGCACACATTAACTGAAACAATGCCGTGTTAACAGAGAACTTTTTTGATACAAAAACATTTTTGTCTCTGTGTGGACAGAGCCTAAGGCTACAATTGACACAGGCTCCACAAAATTGGACTGAAAAAGACATTCTGCTGCAATATTCCAATGGTAGGGTCAAAATTTGGCATGGATCCACCGTGCCTTGTACCAATGGCTCAGGCAACTTTAAAAGGTTCTCTAGTTGTCGTGACTCACCGTTGCCTTGTCCAGCACTTTGATAGAGAAGGGTTCTGCCACATTATGTTTGCGAAGGGCTTGTTCCAGCTCTTGTAGTGGAGGGCGCTCCCACTTTCCGAACACCACCAGGTCAATGTCACTGAGAATAAAGGATCACAATATTAGAATAATGGCTAACAAACACTGTCATATAATTTCATTGTATCACTGCAGTCTCACCTTGTTGGAAGGTACAGTTCTGTGCTGAAGCTGCCAAATATTTGGACCTAGAAAAATAATGTCAAAGTTATATGAAGAAAATTACTTAAGTCTTTAAAACAACGTCCCAAAATGATTTTTGTTCAACTGTTTCAGTGAGGAAAGTTGAAGGGATAGGCCAATATGTTTTTTTTTCCTGTCTTGCCTTACTCCAGAGTCCATGACAAGCAGATAGACACCATTCTTTCAACTGTGTGCAGAAACATGGAAGAAACTCGGGAGTGAGGCAAGACATAAAAAGAACAAAAAAAAATGTTGGTGTATCCCTTTAATACGGCATAAAACCAAGATCAAAGTGCCAGCATGTCCTTCAGCCAGATTAGACAGTTTGATATTGAAGACCCTCTCTACCAGACTAGTAGTGAAGAGTCTCTGGTCGTAAAAACAAATAAAAACACAAAAAAGGCAGGTGTGTGTGAGTATATCCTTTTAAAAGTCTTTAAAGAGTCACCTAAGATTTCTGTTCAACTGTTTAAGTGTGGAAAGTTAAAAAGGGTGGGGGAGCACGGTCTTCACAGTAAGGGGATCCTGTATTGTACAACAGCTCATTTATTATGACGATGTTTATTTACAGTTCAAACAACAGGAAACTCGGCGTTTCCGCGTTCCATTTCTGAGCCAGTAAACCTCGCAGAGCAAAGCAAGCTGCCAAATTAAGTATACAATAGTAAGGAGAACAAAATGCTGCGTTTGGGGGGCTGCAAGTGAGAGCGCTCCAAAAGAAGGCACAGTGGAGCTCTGTCCCTCTCCATCTGGTAAATACAACAAGCTCACAGACAGGCCTGGTTTAATAGGTTAGACTGAAAGGGAGGCTGGTACAAATCAGAGGCTTGATCCATTTACCTGACAGTCTAGCTCGCTGTGGAAGAGGGAAGACTGGCAACCAGCAAATCACAACAGCGTGTGGATTTACATGATTAAGTAATGAGGGAAGTATTACATCAAACCTACAATCCTGCAGTACACAACCAGCTGCAGGTTTCTCCTGAATTCATCCTGCTCTTACTGCGTGGGATAAGAATGTAAAAAATGAGAGCACTATTTAAAATATGATGTTGTCTACACAGAGCACTGTACACTAAAACCACCAGGCACAAGAACAGTTTCTTCCCCCAGGCTGTTGCCATACTGAACTCCTAACTGCAAATGTCCGTCTATTTACCGTATGTGTGATCATCAATTATCATTTTCCCACATATATGCACTTTGTTTCTTGTTTTTTTATGTTGTACTTATTGTACATATTCTATTCCTTTTCTTACCTTAATTTTTAATTTAAAATTTTATTTAAAAGTATAATTTTGCTTTGCAATTTCTGCTTCTGTTCTGTTTATAATGTATATACACTCTGTGTGTAACTAGTCTGTACGTAGAGAGTAAAGTAAACCAGCATCAGATTCCTTGTATGTCTCACCTACCTGGCCAATAAAGCTGATTCTCATTCTGAACTCTCCCCTGAGAAAAGATCACATATACTATCAAGGGTAAACAAGCAACCTTTGGTAATAACTGGGGCCCTTTCATTTCATCTTTTGAACTAGAAAGCACTCGAGAGCGCAAACCTCCACCAAGGTAGCTCACATATTGCTGTTACATCTATAAGCAATAGATCCATGATAAAGTTACCATCATAACATGATCCACTGACCCTGAAAACCCACACCTAGCAACTGGAATCATGTTAATATGATTATTAGTTAAAGAGCTGGGCCATTACCAACATCTTCTGAAAATTTCAGCAGAATCCATCCAGCAGTTTTGTGTAATCTTGCCAACAAACAGACAAACAAACATACGCCAGCAAAAACAAAACCTCCTTGGCAGAAGTAAAAAACTGACTTAACCAGTATAATGGGAATAACTGGGGATGAGATATAAATTGCTGCTGCAGTTCAGAAGGAAAACATAACAAAAATAGTGTTGGTGACATCCTTAAATTTATAAGTCAGTTATCCCACCTTAACCAAATTACTAATCCTGAATGTTTTAATTATTATTAACATATTTGTTGATTTTTTTAATATACCCACTTATTAATTGATTTTTTCATTTACAATTGGTCAGGTATTGGGCATTATATGTTTATTTGTATGATCCATTGCTTACAGTTGGATAAGTACTGTTGTCTTGTATGTCTGAAGATTTTCTGTACGTATGTTAACACGTATGAAGTGTTCAATGTTAAAAAACAATACAGATATTGTTGAAAGAAAAAATTATATATATATATATATATATATATATATATATATATATATATATATATATATATATATATATGACGTTGCTTTAACGCCTGGGCCTCTTTATAGGCTGTAAGAGCAGAGTGAGCATAAGCAAATACATGCATAACTCACCATTAACACTAGCAAAGGTAATAGATATGTAAAGTACAAAAACAATAAACTAAAACATTTCTCCAAGGCCAGAAGCTCTAAACAGAAAAATTTCTGCTGCCATAAAAACCTCCTACATTTGCACTTAATTTTGTTAATATTAAATTGAGGAGATATCAATTATCAAATGGTGAGCATAAAAGCCTTTAACAATTTTTAAATACAACAGACTGCCCTTATGTCCAGGTTTTCTGCCAAGCTAATCAGGCTGACTTATGTTGGTAGTACTAGGGTTTAGGGCAGAATAGTACATCATTTTAAGATTGCGATTGTGTGAGCATATGCAATAAAAATATCACAAGACATGCAATATATGTCATGTGACTCAATGCATGCCATGCTGCCATTTGCATGTTGTTTACTCCGAGTCGACAGAGGCAGAGTCTTCATGCTACCAACATGTAAAATATACAAGGTACGGTTAAACAAGGTCCACACATAAGGTTTTTCTAAATCTGAAGTGATGTTTCATCTTAGAGACCCCACAAATGAAGATTAAAAAATCAGACATTGAACAGTTTTGATCATACTGTGTGGTGTGCTCCAATAATCCTAACACAGCTCACCACACACACAACGATTCTGTCCCACCATCAATCTAGAATCATGTCGTCCAAGCCAGAAATCTGATCAAACATGATCTAACAAAAACAAAGAAGAAGAAACATAGCAACAACTGGAGAACACAACACGCAACATGGAAGAGGAAATAAGAGAAGAGGGAATGATGGTGTCTTTGGACTATTCTTGACGGAAAAATCCTGAACTGACAAAAAGAAAAGACTGTGGAAAAAATCCTGGAGACAGCGTGAACACGTGAGCTGGTCCTCCATTTCTGAGGTCCACCCAACTTTATGTTTCAGGTCGGCCATGCTTGTTTTTATTTACACCTGCTACCTTGTTCCTCAGTCAGCTCACTTCTTGATGGGCTACATTCTTTTTCACGCCACATTTCACAGAGTCAGGACTCAGGAGTCGTCGCCTTTCCCCACACACCAAGACTTTGATCATAAATATTGAACAAGTTTAATATTTACCACTGTCGGCCCTGACCCGCTTCAGAGCCTATTATCAGGACAAATTCACTCATAACACACCTCAGACCACAGGATAATCTTATAAGACATAAATCTGGCACTTGCCATCCTTGGTTGAGAAGGAGAAAAGTCGGGACAAAAACAGCCCGATAATCTTTATGTGTGTACCCTGCTTAAGACTCATCACAGATCAGCAGTGTCAGAGCTCAGAGATGGACCAGGTTAAAAAGAGACTTTCAGCTGATGTTTTGCTTTCTTCCGCCTAATTATTTATCATAAATTAAAAAAAATAATTATTAAGGAAGAGACAGGCAGAGCTCGCCCACCGCTAGTTAGCTTGGCTCAAACACTGGGAGTCAATGGGTAGTGTTAGCCTGGCTCTGCCTATAGTCATCAGATAAATTCTTCTGCGACTCTAAACCATCCTGTGCTTGTTGTGACTTGTTTTTTTGTTTGTTTTTTACCACGTTATGTTATGTTATCTATTTTTAGACTAAGATTAGCACTTTGTGTCATTTTCAAAAGAAATATATATGAAACTAAACCGCAGGGCACATGCACAATCCATCCCAGAATTGCTTGTAAGTAGGTCGACAAGTCTAGATTTGCTGAAGAGTTTACCTGATGACTGTAGGCAGAGGTAGGCCAATGCTTCCCATTGACTCCCAGTAATTGAGCTAAGCTAATTAGCCATGGGCGAGCTCTGCCTGTCTCTTTCTTGCTACTGCACGCACAGTTGAAAGAATGGTGTCTATCTGCTTGTCATGGACTCGGGAGTGAAGCAAGACAAGAAAAGAAACAAAATGTGGGTGTATCCCTTGAATACGGCATAAAACCAAGATCAATATGTCAGTGTGCCAGCATGTCCTTCACCCAGATTAGACAGTTTGATAATGAAGACCCTCTCTACCAGGCTGGCTGTGAAGAATCTCTGGGGGTAAACAGATAAAAACAAATAAGGGCAGGTGTGTGTGTCTTACATCTGCAGTGGGCCATAGCTCCTTGATGACCATCTCTATTCGATTCACCACCTCCTTCCTCATAGCTGCTTCCTCTGGGCGAGGGGACATGAAGTTGTAGAAGTCCATCACCTCCTCATGGAGTCTAGACAGAAACACGTAATACTTTATTATTCCAAACAGAAAAAGACTGAGAGAAGGAATTGAAAAGAGCGTGAAGTACGAAAATGATTTGGCTTAAATACAGAGGACACAAGCTAACTTACACACTCTCCAGATGGTCCTAGATATGCTTCCTACTTCTCTCTGTTCTGCTTAACCCCGTCATGCCTGAACTACTATGTTGTCTCATACTTCAAATATTCTCATACAGTTTTGATTTTCTTAAGCTTTTACCTTATATGACTTGTCAGATGACTGAAAAAAGCAAAGCACAACACTAGATCAGTAATATTTTACACAGGGTACATATTTTAAATTGCTCTATCCATGTGTAATCAAGAACAAAACACTGGGAGTACGGCTGCATGATGTACCATATTTTCCATTGTGTGTCCATGTGTCCAACAGAAGGTTATACACCTCTGTTCTGGTTTATGGAGACTGAAGTGCTTGCTTTGGTACTTTCATGACTAATAATCAATAAAAGCCTGACTGAAAGGCTGTCTCAGTTGTCAGAGAACTGAAGAATATGCATAGAGAAGTGGTGACTCTCAGCAGAGAAAGTAAAGCAAAAGTTCTGTTTTCTTTTCATATTCAAAACAAAAAAATGAGAAGGGATAAGTATACATATGGGCAGGCCAACAATTTATACACGTTTTCTTTATGTAAGAAACACTAAGGCTTTGTCCACGCGGAGACAAAAAGGTTTTCAAAATGTTCTCTGTAAAGACAGCATTGTTTCAAGAAATGTATCTCATGAACACACTGAAAACGCTGTAGTACAAATGCCAGGCCTGCAAGTGGCGCTGTAACGCTACTGCAGACCAGTGTTAATTTTGCTGACTAATTACTTCTGTCTTAGATTTCGTCAACAACCTTTTTCCCCTGATGAAACTGACCTGCATTCATACAACATTCACTACATTTATACAACATTAGTGTAGCATCAGAGCTAGACCACTACCTCACACATCAAAATAACGATAAAAACGACAGAGGGTTATTTCGTACGGGAGACGTTTTTATATCGCACTATGATGTATTCTGTTACATCGCATGGCACTAACTTAAATACTGGAGGGTGGGTTTTAGAAACTTTTGACCAAATCAAAGTTTAAAAAAATAGTTTGTCGTCAAGACAAAGAAATATTTATTCATTCATTAGTGAAATGTTTTATCATTCCCTCAAAAGAAGCACTTTTGGAGATAAAAGGTTTGTGCCAGACAGCCTCTTTCTTTTAAATTACATAATTGTTTAAAATTCACATTTTTGTGCCTCATCAAACAAAAAAGTTTCCAGCTAGTTTCCTGCAACAACCCCAGGAGTTAACGGGGAGTGGATATGAAAGTTAAACTATCACAGTGATGTAATGTGGTCATAAACAGTGTTTAACAGTGTGTTTATAATTTTTTGCATTTTGCTTGTGGATGGAGATGTTGTTAAAAATACATGTGTACAGGATTATTTGAAAACTGAGGAGAGAAGAAAAACAGTTTTTTGAGGTCCCCCCACTTTTTTACATAACCTCAGAGAAGAACTGAAGAGTTAACTTGGAAAAGCAGATGACTCCATTTTTGAAAAAATAAATTTACTTCTTTAATTTGTGTTTTATCAAATCAGACTTACTTAATGAGACACTGAGAGTAAGATTTACACTTTAAAAAGTCATCTATGTTTAAAAAATAAAGCCTATGAAGATTTTTAAAACATTCTTTTAGTGCATTAGAAATTGGCCTGTTGACAAAGTCTGATCTGTTTTGCGAGAGAAATACATAAAAAATACCATGACAACACTGGCATCAGTACTTGGTAAATTAGTCTTTTTAAGTGCCTATAGGAAAATAAGTTTCCAGGTTATCTGCTAATATTATAACCTTAATAATAACTAGCATCCCAACTTTTCCACAAATGTGGTTTCATTTTATGGTGAATGTTGTTTCAGAGACACTACTGTATGAAAAGAAGTAAAATCAAACCTTTGAACAGTCAAAGTCTTCTACTTTTTTTATGAATGTAAACTATTGGAGTGAAAGCTTGTTCTTCAAACCAACACTAGATGAGATAGACGTGAAAATAAAGACAGCTTTATCCCACACCCTCAGGACGTAAACATACCCTCACAACAAGACTGAACTTCAGTGATGAGGAGTGAAGGAGAACTCTTTTTAATCCTCTTATCGTGGATGACATTTGGTTTCCATTAAAACACAGATCCAAAACTCACCTTTAAAGTGGCAGAGGAATGTGAGAAGAGTTTGGTAAAACACCGACGGCCATGCTGACACAGTTTGTTTGGGCACATGAGATGTAAATATTTCTAACCGGTCAGAATCAAATGAACAGTGAAACTCTGTTCAAGCCTGTGGCCATTCATTTTTCTAGGAATGCATGCCATGATGTCAGTGTGAAATAGAGAACAGGGAGACTGTCACAATCAATTACCAGAGCCCTGGAGGAAAGGCAGTCTGTTCATGTGCCCGCTGTTTGGTTAATACACTTTGCCACCAGGACAAAGTTCTGCCAAAATTTCACCACTGACAGAGAGCATGGTTACTGTTCTGACTGAAACATGATATTAAAGATCTGCAACAGGACTTCCACTAATGCAGGTCATATTTTGGTATTTACAGTTTTGTAAAACCATGTGGTCTGAAAAAACACTTAATAATCTATACAAGAAAATGGAGAATACACATCCATATATTTAGTATTCTACTGTTGTGGTAAAACAGTGTGCTTACACAATACCATGACTCAAGGAGTGAACAGGAGCAATTTTCTCTTATGTCTGACTTCATGTATATCAGCACCAATTGCTACTCTGGACTTATAACATGTCCATTGTTCAAATGCAGCGATTAAACACTGAAGAATAACTGGTTGGCTCATCCCTCCAGCTGTTCTTCCTGCCTTACACAGCAAAGGTGTACTCAGGATATTCAGTACTTGAAAATATTTTATATTTTATACGTGCTCTTTGCTCATACTTTTACTTACTTTTCTAAGATTGTTAAAGTAACAGTAATTTTTTTTCACCCTTGACTATGGGACAAATTTCTGCATCTACTTTATGTAAAGCCTAAACTCAGAATAATTCAAAATTCAGTATAAACATCTACTACTTCAGCTACAATAAATTATCATAATATCAGACTACCTGATTGCAGGGCCATCCATAGGGAGAAAAATTTAGGCATATCCGTGCAAGTTTTTAATCTTATCAGCGTTTCATCCATACAGATACTGTATCTAAGGTGCCCGAAAACACACATTTTTGAAAACAGTTCCCAGAGCAGTGTTAATTTGTCATCAACAACCTTTTTTCTCCTTACAAAAACTAGACAGTAACTCATAAAAACAAGGACACATGGACAAAAACGAAAACTAAATTAACTGACATTTTTGTCAACAAATAAAAACTAGACTAAAATGTTTGACAGAGATTTAATCCTATCAGACCTAATTTTGTCATGTAAAAAGTAGGGACAAGTTAGGAATATATCCAGTCACAGCTACTTTGGTTGTGTGGAAAGGTTGGATGAATTAAGAGGGACATCCAAGCACAACTGCCTTAGCGTCATGGTGGTGGGATAAGTTGGGGAGTGATCCAATCAGAGCTACTCTCTTTATGAATTGATGTGTTGATGTAGAGCAGATTCACTGTGTGTTGTCTATTCAGGTATTGTAACTGAGATGCTCTGCCAGGTACCCTAAATAAAGGTGATTGCACATCACACAAAAGCTATTTTTTTCTGTTCATTTATACATACAAACTTTACTAGCATTCAATAAAAGGTTATTAGATGTTTCATTATATCCAAGTGTAAAACATGACTTCAGAAATTCAAGGAAACATAAAAAATGCTTTAGACTTGACACTTCATATATTAGTTGACTAAATTTACAGTAGATTTCATCGACTAAATGTTGTGAAATTCAATCAACTAAAACTAGACTCAAATCAAAACAATTTAGATGACTACATTAAAACTAAAACTAAAGGATATTTATGGTAAAAGTCTAAAACTAAAACTAAATTAAAAAGTGCTGCCAAAATTAACACTGTCCCAGGGTGGATAAATCTGAAAAAGCTGACCTTACAATCCATATGGATAGCGTCAGAAACTATGGCATCATAGCCCCAACTCTCCCTTAAACAGCATGCTTGAACCCTGACAACCGCACAAACAATGGCGGAACACACTGAAGCTCCTGAGCTTGTTTTGCTTTTACAGCAAAATCTTCTGCTCCTCTAGGACCACCATGAGCAACAAGAGGACACAGAGAACAGCAGACGCCAGTGTTCGTTACATCCCTCATGATGCATGCTCCATGTCTTCTTCTCTGGTTTTAGTGTATGTCTGCAGCAGTGTTACAGTGCCTTTTACAGGTCCGGCATATATACTACAGTGTTTTCTGTGTTTTCGTGAGGATGGACACATCTTGGAAACAGTGCCGTGTTAACAGAGAACGTTTTGACACTTAAAGCCTGAGCCTCTCCTGTGTCAGATCGTGAAAGCAGAGTCATTATGCCAGTTTATCTGTCCATATAATTCCACTCTGTTGGAGAGCAGGATTGGTAAGTAATCATGGAAGAATCTTGTTAATGCTGCTTAACAACAGTTTTGTTTATGGTTTTCCTTTATTGCTATTTTAACTAATGTTTTATTTTTTCTTCATATACATTGATTTATTTATTTATTTTTAATAACATTTTTTCATTTTAGCGATGTATTGCGCAGATTGTGTTTTTAATGTGTGATGTGGTTGCAACTTTGGTAGCTCATGGGGTTCGAAGAGAATAAATAAGCAGAAGTTTTTACTGACCACTGATTCTGGTCCAGTGCTGTACTGATGGTGGATTCATGCTTGGTTTAGAAGTTCATGTTAGGGGTGCATGATTATGACAGAAAATCATTATTGTGATTATTATAATAGATACTGAGATTCCGACTATGAAACACGATTACTTGCTGATTAAAAAACACAAACCACATGCTTTCATTGAATGTGTATGCTTTCAAAACTTAATTTTTGAACATTGAAGATTGGGCATTACACAGTAATATACTTGTAAAAATAGAAATATATAATTAAAATCAAAATTCCTCAAAATAATGCTAATAGTTATAATTAAAAAAAAGAAAAAAAAAAAATCAATGTGTCCCATGACACAGAAATCTTTTAATCTTGATTATTCAGTTTTCATAATAGTGGAATACAGTAATTGTAATTGGTCTAACAAATATGTTAGACACTGTATTTTTTTATGTATAGGTTTTACATATATTGGGATGCACGATGATTGTTTCTCTTCACCCTTCAGTGCACTTATGAACATAAAAATAGCTATATGAAAAAGACGTACAAAATTAAGGTGCAAAAATATATGCAACATAATTATTACTATAATTAATAGAATGTTCAAGGTAAAAGAAATAAAAAATAAAGAAAGTGGAAGGACATATATTATAGATAAGAATGGACTGTGAATGTGCATTGGTTTATAAATGAATATAAAAAAAGGCATTATTTAACTTAAACTGACAAATAATTAGGGTGGTACAGTTTTCTGTTCCTTTATTTAAGTGGGAGGTGCATAATAGTCCCAACTGATTGATTTATCTTGTATTTTCAAATGTATTATTGTACATTATTATTATTGTGTATTGTATTAAAGATCTGGTTTCACTGGACACTTTTAAGATGATGGTGAGCAACCTGAAGGCGGACCCATCTGACTGCAGATGTTTCGACTGTTGCACTTTCCCACACGGGCAGTTTTAGCAAAATTGGCTGTCTAAAATTGTGGCTTTTCTTTCTAAATGTATTGAAGTCTTGTTCACTGCATGTGTTTGTCTAAAACTGTCGAATGTCATGCTGTCTTGGCCAGGTCACTCTTGAAAAAGAGATTTTTAAACTCAATTAGGTTTTCCTTGTTATATAAGTGTGAAAAAAAAAAGAAATTATCTTCAAAAACTTGGTTTACAACAACGAATAAATTGCACCCCAAACTATCAGGGTTCCCACTCTTTTCTAGAAATAATTTTCCAGAACTTTTCCTGGATATCTCTATCTAGCTGTAACATGTTGAACTTAAATTCTAACTCTTGGGCATGAACATTGTCTGCTAGCTATCTGTTTAGTCGGACTTTTATGTAGTGTCTCACTATTTTAAATGTATGGTTAATACTTATTTTTTTTATCTTTATCTACCCTGCTCTTTTATATATATACTTTGTTGATTTACTGTTTAAGTAGCCTAAATTTCATTTTGCCATTTTGTATTGTTTCTTTATGTCACCATTGCTTTGAGTTTTTATATTTTATTCCTTAACTTACATTATTTTATCTACTCATATTTTATGGCAAAGGGTGCATTAGTTACCAAGTACATTTTTACTTCATTTCCTAGGCTTGACTTTTTGTTCACGAACAAGGTAGAAAGAAGGAAAATAATTTTTCAGGAGAATTCAAGCTTTTCCAGGACATTTTACTTTTTTCCTCATTTTCCATGTTTTCCATGACTGGAAAATTGGTCAGTCATTTCCAGGTTTTTCAGGACGTGTGGGAACCCTGATTATCACGTAAACCCACATATCTGACTATTTAAATTTTTAACTTTGTAAATGTTGATAGTCAGAGTTGCTGGTTGCAAATTTGTGTTGAAAGGTGAACCCTTCAGCCAGAATAGCAGTGCCTAAGCTGCAGTGTTGCCGGAATTTTCGACTGAAATAAGCAACAAGGTCAATAAAACAAGCCAAAAACAAGCAACTTTCAGCTATTTTTTTTTTTTAATGTGATGCATTACTTTTTTTTCTAAAAGAGAAATCTATATAAAACATGTTTTAAGTTTCATCTACATTACATTGCAGTTCCACTGGCATGATTTTTTTTTTCTAATTTGGCTCTATTTTACTTCAACATCCTTGTTGTCCGGAGGTGGAACATTCTTTGAAGTCAGGGGAGGGGCTACTGTTATTTATATCTCTGTTATCACTAAACAGTCTGTCTAACCTTGATTTTTGTAAAGAAACAGACATAGTCAGACTTTAATCTAAGTTTTGTTGATCCTCTACAGCTTTATTGTAGTGAAAACAGTAATAGCTAAATTAGAAATAAATTCAATTCTGGCTATAAGGATTTATTTTTGTTTGCCCTCTTTTTAAAGTAAAATAACATTTGTGATTACAGTGGGAGAAAATACTTTGTGTAACTTCTAAATTGAGTTTATATTGGTAGTAGAGTGTGCTTCAGATCCCTCCTGGGATGAGGGCACAACAAGCAAAATGAGAAGCGAACGAGCCCAAAAAAACACAACCCGCAACTGCCTATATTTACAAGCAACCTTTCAAAAAAAAGAGACCCAAAGTCGCTTATAATAAGCAGACCTGGCAACTATGCTACGCTGTCATTGTAGCGAACTAAAAACAAACTGAAAAGCATTTCCGGTTGAGGTTCTAAATATTTTCCCAGTACACACTTGAAGTAGTAAGTGTAAAATTTGTTTTATAATGAACAATTCCTTTAAATTCGTTTAATTAATTTCTTTTCCAAATTCGTTGGAGAGTGCGTACTTTCCTAACGGCTTAATTCAAATTTCAACAGACAAAAACACAGCACTTCCGGTAGGTTGCTCTGATTGACTGTCGGCGTCTTTACGTAACTTACGTCAGTGTATTTAAACGGCGCCTTCAAACGTTAGCTAACATGCAACTGCCGAACTCTGGTTATAACACCACTTAGTTTGGTTTCCTAACCTTTTAGAGAGGCGAGAACTTACATCACTTTCCACGTTCCCCTACACATGCCACACATAGTAGGAAAGTATCAACAACTTTGAACCTTTATCGTGAACAGACCCAACGGGCAGCTTTGTAACCCTTAATCAATGCATAGTCAACAGCAATGATATCCACTCACCCGAGGACCCCAGGACTGTACTTCCTCGTCTTCCAAGTGCTCACTTGATTGCCATTAGTGCAGTTTGAAAGCAAGTAATTCATCCCATAAGTGCTCGCTTTGTTGTCACTTTTCCTTCGGCCCGGGTGGTGTGTGTGATTTACAGGTAGAGAGAGTTGAACCTGTTGGCGGTGTAAATGGAAAGCCGGGTGTTCCTGTATGTGACGGTGGTATATGTTGACATTATTGTCTATGCAGTCGCTCCCGTTGAACAGCAGATTGGCACTCCCGGCGTTTTTATTAACGTTACCTGTTACATTTCCAACCATAGTCCTATCGCAGCCGGAGGGGAGGCTGTCCTCCTTCTGGGGCAGGGTTTTCCCCTCACTTGGTTCGGTGTTGGTGAAGGAGTTGTTCCCGTTGGAGAGCGATATCCCGAGAGAGGCAGTGCCGTTGATAGCAGTAGTGCCGTTCATGATGCTATGATGGCTGCTGCCGTTGCTCAAACCGTTGCTGATGGAAAGGAACCTGCTCGATGCCACCGCGGTCGCCACATTCTTCAGGACATCCAGCGCGGCGTAATTCACGCACTGGTTGTGGTTTTGATTGTGGAGCTGCTGCGTCCGTACTCCCTGAGAGGTCTCCCAGACGTGCATCCATAAGGCGTTCGCAGGTCCTTTCTGTTCGGGCTGAATCCAAGCTACCCTCGGATCCATTCAACTTCTCTCTCTGGTAACCCCCCTGCAAGTGTCTAACTAACGCCGTCGAACCCGTTGTGAATCCTTGTCGACTCCCGGATCTACTGAAGGTCGCTGCGCTGTCCAGGGCTCCGAAAGGGAAAGAATTTAAAATTTAAACCGAATTAGGACCATTGATAAAGTGGCCCATTTACACCGCTAGCTGGAAAAAAGCTAGCCGTTTCCTACGGGAATTCAATATGGCGTATTCTCTTGAAATCCACGCGCATGCGCCTTAACGCGGGGTTTCTTAAACGATGACTGCGCCCCCCATCCGCCCACTCCTTCATCACATCACTTCATCACTCAGAATAAATATTTGGATTCCCATTTGCTAAATCTGCAAATTGAACAGCTACCAATTAGCACACAAACGTACGTCTTAAAGAATAACGGCCCCCTAGTTCATTAGGTCTCCATGTTATGAATCTAATGGTCCTCAACCGCCCCCAGGCCGTCAGCAGTGGGTGGGTTCATAGGGGATCCCCTCATCAATATGAAGCAGAGCTGGGGCTGAATGTTGCTACACTTGCTTATATTTGATTAGTTAGGCAAATAGTGAAAATTACAAAACTGCAGGGGATGGAAATCATGATCCTCCAACACATCTGTCCCTGACTTTTTCTCTATTCAAATATCAGAATCAAAATTAATGACACAGAATGTTAAACATGCAAAAACTTAAAGTTTGATCTCAAAGTGCAGACATTTTAGTGTATTAATAAAAAAGATATAAACAAACACTAGAAATATCTCAAATAAAAAATCAAATACTTAAAAAATAATCAAATTTAAAAATAAAAAGTCATAGCTCATTTGAACAAGCCTTCTTAGACAGCACTGCAATGCTGAAGGATGCCGAACTAGACATAATAGCAATCAGTCTTTATTTGTATAGCACCAAATCATAACAAATGTTATCTCGACACACTTTACAATAGAGCAGGTCGAAGCCATAATCTTCTTTTTTAGATCTATGCATATACATGCATCCAAACCTAACTTAAATCCTTAAGTTGATCAATAGTGGACTCATATTGCCTCATTTATTTATTTATTTACTGTATATATTATATATCGTATATGAAATTTTGTTAAGATACTAAGTCTCTTTTTAGTGTGTATGTTATTACTTCCTTTTCCTCTGAAACCAGCTGCTGTAATATCACAATTTCCCAGCTTGGAATCAATAAAGTACATCTATCTATCTATCTATCTATCTATCTATCTATCTATCTGCAACACTGAGCCAAAATATGTGGCTTGTAGAGCGGTCAGTAAGAACTCATGCTAATCTATTTCTTTATTTGGATCCCAGATAACTACTACCACAAACGCCATAGATAACAAGAGATACGCTGTTGGGGTATTCATTGATCTAAAAAAAAGCATTCGATACAATAAATCATGATATATTATTTAGTAAACTAGAAAAATACGGGATCAGGGGAACAGCACTAGAGTGGGTGAGAAGTTATCTGAAAGGCAGGAGGCAGTTTGTGAAAATGGGAGAATACCAATCAAGATGTTTGGACATTGTGTGTGGTGTTCCACAGGGATCAGTGCTGGGTCCTAAATTATTCATCATTTATATCAATGACATATGTAACATATCACAAATACTCAAATTCATTTTATTCGCAGATGACACAAATATATGTGGATCAGGTGAGAATTTACAGCAACTTTTGGACATCATCACTTCAGAATTTATCAAGATTAAATACTGGTTCGACAAAAACAAACTATCACTAAATTTAAGCAAGACAAAGATAATGACATTCGGCAATAGAAAAAAAAATCATCAAGCACAGGTACAGATAGAGGGCATCGATATAGAAACAGTACATGAAATTAAATTCCTTGGAGTGAAAATTAATGACAAAATCTGCTAGAAACCTCACATTAAATACATCTGCACCAAAATATCAAGAAGCATCTCCGTAATGGCCTATGCAAGGCACTTTCTGGACCACAAATCACTGCACATTCTGTTCAATTCACTCATCTTACCATACTTACAATACTGCTCAGAGGTGTGGGGCAATACATATAAAAACTCACTAGAGCTGCTATTTGTACTACAAAAAAGAGCCATCAGAATAATTAATAATGTTAATTTACATCGAACACACCAATCCACTATTTATCAAATCTAAAATAATAAAACTTTATGATATTATAGAATTCCAAACAGCACAATTTCTGTAAAAAGCCAGGAACAATTTATTACCGGGTCACCTACAAAAAATGTTTCATGAAAGAGAGGGAAGGTATGTTTGAAGGGAAAGACTAAACTTCAAGACTTAGAGATGTCGAACTACAATGAAAAGATTTTGCATAACGAACAACGGAGTTCGACTATGGAACAGACTCAGTGAGGTTTTAAAGCAATGTCCAGGCATCAAACAGTTTAAAAACAAATATAAGCAAATGGTCTTTACAAAATATAGGAAGGAGGGGAAATAATAGTATGTATATATATGTATATCTATTGTACTGTCTATTACTATATTACTATTGTGATATCTATATAAAAATTTGTTTAAGAAATTATAATATGTAAATATCTGTATATCTAACTATTTATATATATACTTGTGTTTTATATATATGTATGGATATATAGAGAAATGTATATGTATACCTTCTTTGTTCTATTACTATTTGGATATTTATATAAAACTTTGTTTAAGAAATTATAATATGTAAATATCTATATATCTGACTATTTATATATATATATGGATACTTATGTTTTTACGTATATAGGTATGTATATATGAAGATATGTATATGTATACCTTTTGCCTTTCCTTGCATTCTTAACTACGTCTATGCTCAAAACTATAAATGAATGAATTTACTATTACTGTTATAACTATACTATTACTATTTTATTACTATTTACTATCCACTATTACTATACTGCTATATTGATATCTATGTAAAACTTTGTTTAATAAATTATAATATGTAGATACCCATATATCTAACTATTTATATAAATGTTTATGTTTTTATGTATATATATATATATATATATATATATATATATATATATATATATATATATATATATATATATATGTATGCTCGAAATAAAGACTTCAATCAATCAATCAATCAATCAATAGTGGAAACCACGCTTTCTGGTGTCCACAAATCAAACCCACCAAAATTCGAAATGTTATGAAAAAGAATACAATAAAATATGGAAAATATGAAGAAAAAACTGCAGCATTTTTAACACAACCTAAGTTAAAGTAGCAATAATGGGAAAAAACAAACATAACAGCTGTTAAGTGGTTTAAACAAGATTCTATTTTGATTACCGATCAACTCCAGTTTCCAACAGAGCAAAACTATATGGATGTAGAAATTGGTACACTGGCCATGCTTTCAACAGTAAAAAGTACCTGCATGATTGCCATTAGTGCAGTTTGAAAGCAAGTGATTCATCCCATAAGTGCCCAAAAACCTGTATATACCTTTCAGCATTAATGGTGTCTTCACAGATGTGCAGGTTACCCATGCCATGGGCACTAACACACCTCCATACCATCACAGATGCTGGCTGTTGAACTTTGCTCCAGTAAAAACAGAAACCGGCAGCGTTTCTGGGTGTTGTTGACATATGATCGTGTTGCCCCGTCAAACTAATCCCTGTACTGCTCCACCCTTCTGATAGCCTTCGTCCAGGCCATCGAAGACCCATGTTCCAACTCTTTAGTTGTTCCTACGAGCTGACCCCCTCATCGATGGTCAACCGTGGGCAACCAGTATGCAGTGAGCTAGAGCTTCAGGAAAGTGTGCCAGGTGCTCAGCATTTCTGGGTGTTGTTGATATATAAGTTTTGCTTAGCACTTGTAGATGTAGTGACAAACTGTGTTATCTCAACTGCCAATGGTTTTCCAAAGTGCTCCTGAGCCCTTGTGGCGATATCCTTCACAGAATGATTTTTGTTTTCAATGCAGTACCATCTGACAGATCAAAGGTCACAGGCATTCAATGTTGATTTTCAGATTAGCCACTTACATGCTGCGATGTCTCCAGATTCTCTGAATCTTTTGATGATATTATGGACCATAGGTGAGGAAAATCCCTTGCAACATGTTGAGAAATGTTCCTAAACTGTTGGACTATTTGCACACACAGTTGTTCACAAAATGGTGAACCTCTCTCCATGCTTGTGAATGACTGAGCCTTTCGGAGTTTCTCTTTTCATACCCAATTATAACACTCACCTGTTTCCAGTTGTCCTGTTCACCTGTGGAATGTTCAAACAGGGTTTTTGGAGCATGCCTCAACCTTTCCAGTCTGTTATTGCCCCTGTCCCAGCTTTTTTGGAACGTGCTGTAGGCATGAAATTGAAATTGAGTGAAGACTTACAAATAAAACAATAACGCTGATCAGTTTTAACATTAGTTATCTTGACTTCACAGTGTATTTACTTGACTAACATTTTTTTTGTTTTCGTGTCTTGCCTCACTCCTGAGTCGATGACAAGCAGGTTGTCACCATTATTTTGACTGTGTGTGCAGTAACAAGGAAGAGACGGGCAGAGCTCATCCACCGCTAATTAGCTTAGCTCAAACACTGGGAGTCAATGGGAAGTTTTTGCCTGCCTCTGCCAACCGTCATCAGATAAACTGTTCAGCAACTCTACACAGTCCTGTGTGCTTGTTGTGACTCGTTTTTAACCCGCTATGTTACGTTATCTTCTACTATCTTCTTATTATCTTCTTCTACTCGTAAACAGAGGCTTTGTTTTGTTGACCTACTTCTGTGGTGGTTTGCAAGAGATGTGATCATTCACATCTCTTGCAAACCAAGTCTTTTGAACAGCGATTTGCCATTCTTAAATGCAAATTGCCTGCAAATTTAGATTAAGAAAACAAAATTATGTCGGTGTATCCCTTTCAATAATTTTATTCTGTCTTTTTTTTTTGTAACGTTTTACACAATGCCTCAACTTTATTTGAATTTTATGCACAGCAGCAGAGATTCAAATCTTTACTCCATGGGGAAACATTATTTTCTTTCTTCCCTCTATGCTAGAGCAATAGGAGCCTCTTCTTCTCCTGCTGACCATATCAGATGGATGCTGTAGCCCATGAATCTGAACATTAATTTCACAGGGCAGTTTGCAGCAGGTGGTGTTGATCATTCCAGACCCACAATCAGCCCGCTCACAGCCCATTAAGTTCTGCGATGAAGAAAATAGCCAGCTGGATTAGGCAAAACCAGCATCTTCTGAGACATGTATGCATGTAATAGAGAGACTGAGAGTGTCTTGCATAATGCCAACCCCCAACCTCTTCCTCACGTGCAGCATGTGACAGAGTCAAGGAAAACCCCCCAGAGCAAACTATGTGCCAGCTAGGATATGTTGCTCTCCGAATAACACACTCAGGCATACACACAGCTGCTCACTCCCACTGTACGCCTGTAGAGATGTAACCACTTCTCTCTCTCTTCTTCTAACACTGTGTGAGCACAGGCATCCCGGCAGACCACCAGATTGGATGGGTTATTCCTCTTATATCTCGCGTCACAGTCTGGGCCTGAGCCGAAATGCCAGTGCGGACTTTGTGCCAGCGTATGAGGGGTTAGGTTTCAAGGCCAGCTTGCCTCATTGTCAGTTTTTAAGGGATTACTTCACTGGTGATGACTGCAACATGGCTGACAGATGCCTAACACACATGTATAAACAACAACAGGGCTAGGAGAGTCAACAGTATGCTCTCTGGCTGCACAGTAATAGCAGGAAATATTATGGAGGCAGGCAGTAGTCTGAGCCTGCATGTGGCTTGAATGATAATGAGGCCGCAATATGTTCCACATACTTAACCCACATTGGTGCAAAACAGTGCTTGTTTCAACAGTAATTTCACATCTTTACACACAGTCATGTTGCTCCTGGTGTTTGCCCCATGGCAGGGTCATCGAGTATACAGGACAACAATGACTGGAAGAGCTAACACCCTCCACCTGTACAGCAGCAGCTCTAGTGGGGATGGGTCTGAAAGATCTTCTTGTTGGTTTATTGAGGAATTAAGGAGGGGGGATTCTGACATTTCTTCAAATGGACTTCCTCAAAAAGGTACAAAAAGAGGATAAGGGGCACTACTTTCTTAGATTAAAGATTTTTTAAAGTCAGTTCTGGAATTACAGGAAGAATTCAGAGAATAATTCAGAATTCTAAGACTGAAGTCAGAATCTAACCTGACACACCCGATAGACCGTTGGATATATTCCACTAGTCCATCTGGGAAAGAGCCAATAGAAAGTGTTTGGGGAGGGCAGAACTTTTCGAAAGCATATCCAGCAGGTGATTGGACGATCATTCCGTCAATCATATTTAATACGAGCCAGTCAGACACTGTAGTAGGCAGGCACTACTGCAGTACAGAACGCGAACAAACAACAACTCTCTTCAAAACATGTCAGGAGTGGAGCAAAAATATCCTTTCAATCAAGTACTGATGGGAGCTGTCCCACTTTGAGCCGATGGGAGCTTGACAAGATGGCCTAATTACAGACATTAAATCAGGCTGATCCAGCTGCTGCGCAAGGTTAGTCAGAACCTGTAATTAAAGTCAGATATCTAAAATAAGTCAGAATATAGGAAAAAGCCCATAATTATCAGATTAAAAAATACAGAATTTTGGAATAAAGGCAGAATTGTGAGGATAAATCCAGAATTCTAAGATTACAGTTAGAATTCTGGGATTAAAATCAGAAACTGATACTAAAAGTCAGAATTTCAAGAAAAGACAGAATTCTGACTTTTTCCCACATTCTGGGACTAAAGTCTGCTATCTAAGAAAAACTCAGATTTCTGAGATTAAAGCTGAAAATTAGAAAAAGGAGAATTCTGAGGTAAAAGTAAGCCCTCTGAGAAAAAGAGTGAGAAGTCTTGGAATAATAGCATCATACAAATAAATTCAGAATCCCAGGACTAATGTCAGAACTCTGGGAAAAAAGTCAGAGTCCTAAGAAAATGTCAAAATTCTGGTTCTAAAACCAGAATCTATAAAATTAAAGAAAAAATACAGAGACTAAATTAAAAAAATCTAAGATTAAAGTCAGAACTCTGGGATTACAGTAAAAATTCTGACAAAAAGTCAGAATTCTGAGAACAAGTTAAAATCTAGCACAAGTCAAAATGTTTTGATTAAAGTCAAGTCTATGAAAAGTCAGAATTCAGAGATTAAGGTCAGAATTTTAAGAAAATTAATTTAAAAATGTTTTTTTTTTTTACTCAGAATTCTGATTTAAATCTCACTAAGTCAGTGTCTTATCTCAGACTTCTGCCTTTTTTCCTGGAATTTTGACTTTTCCCTGAAATGTGAGTTTCCCCCCTTTATTTCTTATTTTTCTCCCATATAATTCTGACTTGAATATCAGGATTTTGACTGTTTTTCTCAGAATTTTGACTTTAAACTCAGAGTCCTGATCTTTTTCACAGACTTAAAAAAACAACCTTTAATAAAAAAAAAAAACTGTTCAGTGCACTTATCCTTCTCAGCTGAAAGGTCTCTGGAGACCAAAGACTGATGATAATTTTGTGAGAGCCTATGATTCTTTTTTTTTTTTTTTTTTTAACTCTTTAAGTGAATTTATTTCTTCTTTATGATCAGAACACTTAGCCTTGCTCAATTTGAAAAATGTGTAACAGAAAAATAAGCATTTAATACTCTGTTATTTCAAAATAAGTAAATATTCACTTTTATATGGCTCATCCCTTTTCTTATGAAAGATAAATACAAGGTTGAAACTATTACTTTTAGGTTGTCATGTGTATATTTGATCAAGTGAAGGAGTTCCCTGTCAAACGATGAAAACCTGACCGAATAAATGAGTAAGTCTGGGAGTTTAAGACCATTCACTGAACTGCTTTGCATATAAAAAGGAAATCAAATGGAGTCTGCCAGATGATAAATGGTATTATAGTCAGTTCACATGGCAGTAAATAGTGTCTGTATAATATAGCAATGCAATTACAAGAAGCATGGATGAAGAGGAAACAGAGGAAACAGCCTGGAAACGAAGAGCCTTGAGCATGAAGGATGTCACTCTGTGTAGACTTCAGTGACACCAAGTCTTCATTTTTCATCACACTCTGACACAGAACTGCCCAAGTTTAATAACAGTGACAAAATAAATGTATAAATATGCACATAACTCATTACAGCTCATATATTTTTTTTGTCAAGAGAACAAAGCCTCCTCTTTCCTAAAATTGACTTGCTCCCATCATTGATGGTTTATTCTTGTTAGAAACTGATGTGAAGTAAGAAAAGCATTTAGTAAATTTCACTTTGTATTTGTGAAAGTGGACATTCAGTGATGATAAAGTAAACCATTATTTTACAATTGTACATTATGTCAATATTACAGCAAATATACAAAAACACACAATTTTAAGACCAAAATATTTGTTGCAAATATTGCAAAATGTTTCACATATGCTGGTACAGCATACCAGCAGATATGATCAGTTCTTTAGGCAATAATCTGCAGATACCAATATTGCTCTGATAATACCACGCATCCCTATAAATTTGTATATAATGTGCTTAACGTATTTATGAGACCACCGTCCAATGTGAGGTTTATGCCACAGCTGCCCTGAATTAACAGCATTAGTAATCACCCAAATCATTTCTGATAGAATAATTGTACATAAGTTGATCCCACATTTGCTTCTGTGACTGTTTTTTCTGTGTAATTATTAATCTTTGTTTTTCACTGATGCAGGGACTTTCTACCCGATACTGGGACGTTCTGACCTACGTGCAAAGCTGTGTAAACGAATCCTAGACCTTGGACTTATACACCCACGCAGATGAAAAACTGTTAGAAAACATTTCTGACACGTTGCATTTGTGTGTTTTCCCCCACCCCTTTATCAGAAAATCAGAAATCAGAAATACTTTATTAATCCCCAAGGGGAAATTCGGTTGTTTCAGTTGCTCTTATACACAGTATAGCAGTTGGAAACAACAGATGAGGACATTAGAGTAAACAGTAGCATTAAAAAATAATAAAGATAAAATAAATAAAAATAAAACAAATGAAAAGAGCATAAAAATTACGTAAGTAGTTTGCAATGTGCAGAGTCTTTAAGCAGTATAAAACTTCCTTATGAAGGAAAATAAGTAGAATAAGTAAGTAAAATGAAGTGGACATGAGGCTCCGAAATGAGGTGGAGGTATACACAGTATTAACAATTAACAATATTTACACTACGAATTTAAATGTATTAATGACAGCACCATTTGTCCGAAGATTTACTCATCAACAATATCACAGGAGTAAAAACAGTGAGAGTTTATTCTCCAGGACCTGAGGGAGCAGTGATTTTAGAGGGAGGAGTTATAAAGTCTGATGGCCACAGGCAGGAATGACTTCCTGTGGCGCTCTGTGGTGCATCGTGGGGGGATGAGTCTCGCACTGAATGTGCTCCTGTGTTTGTTCAGCACGCTGTGGAGGGGGTGGGAGGTGTTGTCCATGATGTCCTGCAGCCTGGACAGCATCCTCCTCTCTGACACCTCTGTTAGAGAGTCCAGCTGCACCCCGACAACATCACTGGCCTTACGGATCAGTTTGTTGAGCTTGTTGGTGTCCGCTACCCTGAGCCTGCTGCCCCAGCACACAACAGCGTACAGGATAGCACTGGCCACCGCAGACTCGTAGAACATCCTCAGCATCGTCCTGCAGATGTTGAAGGATCTCAGCCTCCTCAGGAAGTAGAGGCGGCTCAGGCCCTTCTTGTAGACGGCCTCGGTGTTCCTGGTCCAGTCCAGTTTGTAATCCAAAAATACTCCCAAGTATTTGTACTCCTCCACGATGTCCACCTGGACCCCTTGGATGGAAACAGGGGCCACTGGAGCCTTTGTCCTCCTCAGATCCATGACCAGCTCCTTGGTCTTTGTCACGTTGAGCTGTAGGTGGTTCTGCTCACACCATGTGACAAAGTCCCCCACCACAGCCCTGTACTCCTCCTCATCACCCTTGCTAATACACCCCACAACAGCCGAGTCATCAGAAAATTTCTGAAGGTGGCAGGAGTCGGTGTTGTGGCTGAAATCCGTGGTGTACAGGGTGAAGAGGAAGGGGGACAGGACTGTCCCCTGGGGGGCCCCTGTATTGCTGACCACCCTGTCAGACACGCAGTGCTGCAGACGAACATACTGCGGTCTGCCAGTCAGGTAGTCATCAATCCAGCACCAGAGGAGCCTCCATCCCCATCGCTGTCAGCTTCTCCCCCAGTATGGATGGCCTGATGGTGTCAAAGGCACTGGAGAAGTCAAAAAACATCACTCTCACAGTGCTGTCAGGCCTGTCCAGATGGGCGTAGACCCTGTTCAACATGAATGTTACGACCCGGCTCGTCAAGGGGAAAGGGAAGCAACATAAAACCAGACTGTCAGTGGTATAAGAGGTTATTTATTACAAGAAGTGAGATTGAACATTAGTAAAGCAAGGTGAGACAACAGAAAAGGGCCGGAGGGTGCTGTTCAAATCAACAACCAAGGATAACCAAAATAGTCTTATCTAAACTTAGAGCTTCCGCTGCTTCTTACAAAACAAAGAAAATAAACCCTGCTTCCCATGTCTAACCAAACCAAATTACAAACGAACAGCACCCCAGACCTAGTGAGACTAACAAAACAACTTCCTGAGTGTGAATGTGTGATTCCCAAGTCTAATCCTGGCCCAAATGGCAGCAAGTGCCTCACAGAGACGGAGCACCAGTGGAGACACGGCTTCACAGCAATTGACCGAGGAGGAATGATCTCTCGAACGAAGGCAGTCCAGCTCTTTATACTGCCCACATCTCCCCGATTGGCCAGGGCTCCTGCTGCTCTTCACGAATCAGCTGTTTTCTCTCGCCCGGCACACCTATAGGGGACGCACCAATCATTCAGCTGCACTCACACATTCTTACATCACACTCACAATTGGTCAGTTTACACAGACAGGGGCAGGATGTGGCCACAGCCGTAACACCCCACCCCTTAAAATGCAAACCATCGGGTTTGTCACAGTCAGAATTTACAATAACAAGAGTGGACACTACTGACACCTGGACAATGCATCTGCCATGAGATTGTCACACCCTTTCTTATGGCGAATCGTCAGGTTGTAGTCCTGCATGATCAATGCCCACCTCATTAGCCTTTGGTTACGGTTGTACATTTTCGAGAGGAAAACGAGTGGGTTATGGTCAGTGAAGACCTCCACCGGCAGAGAGCTGGAACCCACGTACACCTCAAAATGCTGCAGTGACATTAACAAAGCAAGTGTCTCTTTTTCAATGGTTGAATACTTCATCTGATGCTGATTGAACTTCTTAGAAAAATAGCAGACAGGATGATCAACCCCATCCTCATCCTCCTGCAATAGGACAGCCCCTGCGCCAACTGCGGATGCATCTACCTCTAGTTTAAAGGCACGGGAGAACTCTGGCGCTGCCAACACGGGGGCGTGACTAAGAAGGGATTTTGCGCTATCAAATGCATGCTGGCACGCAGGGGTCCAAACGAATTCGACCTTTGGGCTCATCAGAGCTGTTAAAGGCTGCACAGCAGTCGAGAAGTTGCGACAGAAACTCCTGTAATAACCGGCCATGCCCAGGAATCTGCGGAGCGCTTTCCTAGTGACAGGGGCCGGAAAATCCTTTATTGCAGCAACCTTAGCAGCTAGTGGACGGACCTGGCCCTGACCCACCTGCCGGCCCAGGTACGTCACAGTGGCTTTACCGAAGTCACATTTGGCTAGGTTAAGAGTCAACGATGCACCTGCAAGACGAAAAAACACCTACTCCAGTTTATCAATATGCTCTTCCCAAGTGGTGGAGTACACGATTAGATCATCTAAATAGGCATTGCAGTTTGTTAACCCAGAGAGGACAGTGTTAACCAATCTTTGAAATGTAGCTGGCGCGTTACACATGCCGAAAGCCATTAAGGTGTATTGAAGGAAACTATCAGGGGTCACAAAAGCAGAAATTTCAGATGCACGGTCCTTTAGCGGGACTTGCCAGTAACCTTTAAGGAGATCTAATTTGCTGACGTATTTGGCGTTACCCAATGTGTCAATACAGTCCTCCATCCTTGGTAACGGGTAAGAGTCGGGGACCGTGACAGCATTAACCTTTCGAAAATCGGTTATAAACCGTGGAGATCCATCTGATTTGGCCTCTAGTAAGCACGGAGAGCTCCATGAGCTACAGCTAGGAACGGCTAACCCATTTTGGAAAAGATAATCTGTTTCTTGCCTCATTAATTCACGTTTAACCGGATTCACACTGTATGGATGTTGTCGAATGGGCCGCGCATCCTTGACGTCTATGTCATGTTTTAGGACAGTAGTTCGTGTGGGAACATCATTGAATAGAGATGGGAAGCGGCCTATCAGCTCGGTGACTTCACATTGTTGCGCGCACGACAAGTGGGTCAACTGAGACGGCAACGCTTTTAACATCTCAGAGTTTGGTAGCCTAGCACTGTGGTGAGAGGAGTGACGTGTTGTGAGGGTATCTTCATCATTTGACGTCTCAGGGAGACTGGATACCACCAACGCACTGATGCCGGCAACTAGTTTGGGAGGGGGCGCGGTTCGATCATCACGGGAGTAATATAGTTTCAGCATGTTGATGTGACAAACACGCGTTTTTCGTTTCCTCTCTGGGGTGCTAATTACATAATCTGTTTCACTGAGGATGTTTCGGATTTCATATGGACCGGAGAATTTAGCAGAAAGAGAGGAGCCAGGAATGGGCAGCAGAGCTAAAACTTTATCGCCAATCTGGAAACAGCGGGGGGACGGCTGAACGGTCATAGCGGCGCTTCATTTCCCGCTGGGAGGAGGAGAGACACTCTTTTGCCACAGAGTTCGCATGATGGAGACGCTCGCGGAATTTACTTACAAAATCCAATACATTTTCTTTTTGAGGAGTCTCGGGCACCAGAAACTTTTCCTGCAGTAATTTGAGTGGGCCACGCAGCGTGTGGCCAAACACTAATTCAGCGGGACTGAATCCTAGGGATTCCTGGACGGCCTGCCGGGCTGCAAATAATACAAATGGAATCCCCTCATCCCAACATTTACTTGTTTCCGCGCAGTATTTACGAAGCATAGTTTTTAATGTTTGGTGCCATCTCTCCAGCGCACCTTGAGACTCCGGATGAAAGGCACTGGACACTGCGTGTTTCACATGCAGAGTTCTGAGGACCTGTTTGAACAGTTTGGACTGGAAGTTTGTACCCTGATCTGTTTGGATTATACGGGGAATACCAAATGTAGAGAAGAACTTTGTGAGAGCCTTCACTACGGAGCTGGATGTAATTTTACGCAGGGGAATGGCCTCTGGATAGCGAGTGGCTGCACACATGATGGTGAGTAGATACTGATTGCCATTGCTAGTACGAGGTAGAGGCCCTACACAGTCTATTATAACTCTCTCAAAAGGCTCTCCTATTGCAGGGATTGGATGAAGTGGAGCAAGTGGTATTACTTGGTTTGGTTTCCCCGCAATTTGGCACACATGACAACATCGGCAGAATTTAACAACATCAGATTTTAATCCTGGCCAGTAGAAATACTTTAAAATAAGCTTGTAAGTTTTATTTACCCCTAAATGACCCGACCATTGACTCTCATGGGCCACTGACAGCACATGTTGACGAAACACAGTGGGGATTACAACCTGATACACAGTGCATAACTCAGTGTTATCAGAATCAGCAGGACACCATTTACACATCAGGATTTCTTTATTGATGAAGTAAACAACCTTTTCAACACTTGCTTGGTCAATACTCACCGCGTTGGTGAAACAACCTTTTAGTGTTGGGTCAGCCCTTTGCTCGGCACAGAGGCGTTCACTTGTCACTGGGAGAGGCGCGCTGCGCACAGGTGGCAGATTTGCACTGATAGGGTGCCCCAGCCCAGTGGCTTGGTCACGGCGTGAAGCAGCTGCGTCCTCCCTCTCGTTTTCCTCTCCATCCCCTCCCGTAAAGGCCGTCATCAATACACTGTCAGACAGGGAAACATCGTTATATTTACGAGCTTGTGCACGAGTGACAGCACATGATGGAAATAATGTGGGATCAGTCTCAATAACATCACTCAATTCCGCGCTCGGTGGAGAATCTAGCACTTCCAGTGCGGGCGTCACTTTCCCCCCCGCAATATCATTACACATTAGGAGCACAATACCTTTAATGGGCAAGGCAGGGCAAACAGCAACAGGGAAGAACCCAGTAACCAGTTTTGACTGCACATGAATTCTGTGCACTGGCCGCGTGACATAACCCATCTCAATACCCTGTAACACCACACCATAACCACAGGCAGATTCCTTTGAAAAAGGCAGAGCATTAGCCAATATAACAGATTTGGAGCCACCGGTGTCTCTCAAAATGTGCACTGGGCATTGATCATTGGACTTACCTGTCAGCGAAACTAACCCCTCAAAAATAAATGGCTGGAAACAGGGATCTGAGGTTTCTGAATCCGCCGGACCTGCAGGGATGAGTGGCTCAGATTTAATTAACCCTATTCCTTTTGTCTGTGGCACACTGGGTGTAGACTGCTGTTCTTTACGTTTTAGGGACAAACAATTGGCGATTACATGTCCAGGTTTATGACAATAGAAACACTCCCTCTCCTCCTTCTTAGTGGCAAATGGCTTTTGCAGTGCGCTTGGCTGCAGCGGAGTACGTGGCTTTTCACCGGCGGCTGGCTGAAACACAGCCTTGTGAGTCAGCACATACTCGTCAGCTAACACAGCTGCGGAGGAGAGAGAGGAAACTTTTTGTTCATTTAGGTACACCACGATGCGATCAGGCAGACATTTCTTAAATTCTTCAAGCAATATCAATTCCCTAAGAGAACAATAATCATCAACTTTACTAGCCGTGCTCCACTTATCAAATAAGGTTCCCTTTTCCCTTGCGAATTCAACATAGGTCTGATTGGGGCTTCTCCTATGATTTCTGAATTTCTGTCTATATGCTTCCGGAACCAATTCGTAGGCACGCAAAATTGCAATTTTCACACTTTCGTAATTCAAGCTGTCTTCCAAAGGGAGGGCAGCCACAGCTTCCTGGGCTTTACCGCAAATTTTACACTGAAGTAAAAGTGGCCAAACCTCTTGCGGCCACTGCAGCGCAGAAGCTATGCGCTCAAAAGCAGCAAAATATGAGTCTACCTCAGCCTCACGAAATGTAGGAACCAGTGAAATATGTTTCCCCACATCAAAAGTTTCTCGAGGTGAGATGGTGGTAGAGGGGATAGAGGCATTGGTGAGCACAGGCAGGCCGTGAGAGGGAGTTTCCCTCTGGCTCTCAAGCTCGAGCTGGCTTTCAGCTTTCCAGCTGAAATTGTAGCTGAGCCTGGCGGTTTTCTGCCTTCTCCTGGGCTTCCATTTTAATTCTAGCCAGCCTCACTTTTAACCGTGCATCATCCCTAGAACCAGAGCTAGTAGATGACATGGGATCGTAGCGTGGTAGAGTGAAAGGCGTTTTACCTGCCCCACTCACCTGACCAGTCTCTTCTGACGTGGCAGCCGGCGGCTCACTGACAGGCTGCTGCATACCTGCCTCCTCGGCGTCAGCTTCAGTCCCAGCCGGCACCATCTGCATCGGAAGCAAAATCAAACCCAATTCCACCATCTTACCTATCACTAAACTTCTGAGCTCTCTTTTAAGGATTGCCCTGGGAAAAGAGACATTGAAGTAGACTGCTATTTTAACCAAATCATCTTTGCGACAACGATTAATTTGATCCAGCGTCGGGTTAGACAGAAAACTCTCCAATTCAAACGACGACATTTCACACTTCACTCACCAAATTCAACATAGATACAAATAAAAGATTGACAAAATGCAACAATCTTACCTCAAAGTAATTAATAACTTTGGCTCCGGGTATCCTTTAACAGATCATATCCCGGACGAGCCCCCATTTATGTTACGACCCGGCTCGTCAAGGGGAAAGGGAAGCAACATAAAACCAGACTGTCAGTGGTATAAGAGGTTATTTATTACAAGAAGTGAGATTGAACATTAGTAAAGCAAGGTGAGACAACAGAAAAGGGCCGGAGGGTGCTGTTCAAATCAACAACCAAGGATAACCAAAATAGTCTTATCTAAACTTAGAGCTTCCGCTGCTTCTTACAAAACAAAGAAAATAAACCCTGCTTCCCATGTCTAACCAAACCAAATTACAAACGAACAGCACCCCAGACCTAGTGAGACTAACAAAACAACTTCCTGAGTGTGAATGTGTGATTCCCAAGTCTAATCCTTGCCCAAATGGCAGCAAGTGCCTCACAGAGACGGAGCACCAGTGGAGACACGGCTTCACAGCAATTGACCGAGGATGAATGATCTCTTGAACGAAGGCAGTCCAGCTCTTTATACTGCCCACATCTCCCCGATTGGCCAGGGCTCCTGCTGCTCTTCACGAATCAGCTGTTTTCTCTCGCCCGGCACACCTATAGGGGACGCACTCAATCATTCAGCTGCACTCACACATTCTTACATCACACTCACAATTGGTCAGTTTACACAGACAGGGGCAGGATGTGGCCACAGCCGTAACAATGAAGATGAGGGCGTCCTCAACACCAAGTCGGGGCTGGTAGGCAAACTGAAGTGGATCCAAGTGGGGCCTGACCTTAGGCCGGAGCTGCTCCAGAACGAGTCTCTCCAGGGTCTTCATGATGTGGGACGTCAGTGCCACCGGTTCGTAGTCCTTGACGTTGTTTGAGCACGGCGTCTTCGGTACAGGAACGATGCAAGACGTCTTCCACAGCACGGGGACCCTCTGGAGACTCAGGCTCATACTGAAGACATGGTGAAGTACTCCACAGAGCTGGGGGGCGCAGGCTTTCAGGACCTTCGGGCTCACCCCATCAGGGCCTGCAGCTTTGCCTGTGTGAAGTCTTATCAGCTGTCTTCTAACCTGGTCTGCGGTGAAGGACATCGGGGAGGTGAGTGGAGGTGTAGATGCTACGTGAGGTCCTTCAGTCTGGGAGAAGGAGGAGGAGGGGGGTGGGGTTCCCACATCAGAAGGCAGAAGGCTCCCAGGAGGGGGAGGTGTCCCTGGAGTGGCTGCTGGCTGCTGGCCTGCAGCAGGGAGGGGGGGAGGGAGGACAGGGCCTGAGTCGAATCTGTTAAAAAACAGATTTAGTTCGTTCGCCCTGTCCACGCTACAGTTCTCTCCTCTGCTGCTGCTCCTCTTGTATCCAGTGATGGTCTTCATGCCACTCCAGACCTCTTTGATGTCGTTTTGCTGGAGTTTTTTCTCCAGCTTCCTCCTGTAGCTGTCCTTAGCCTCCTTAATTTTCACCTTCAGGACCCTCTGTGTTGCCCCCACCTCCTCAAGATGTCCATCTCTGTAGGCCCTCTTCTTAGCATTTAGACAGTCTTTAATGTCCTTTGTTATCCACGGCTTGTTATTTGAATAACAAAGGACAGTCCTTGTTGGGACGATGGTGTCCAAACAGAAGTTTATGTAATCCGTGATGCATTCTGTGAGCTCGTTGATGTCCTCTCCATGGGGCTCACAGAGTGCCGTCCAGTCTGTCACCTCGAAGCAGCTCTGCAGTGTGTCCATGGACTCGTCTGACCAGTTCCTCACAGACTTTGTGGTAGATATGCAACGTAATCAATGTGGGTAGGGATTTCCTTAATAAAAAGAGAGGAAACGCAGAATGTGCTTCAGAGCGTGTTGAGATTTGTAACTGAGCATATCTCTGCGTTCTCCTTGCAAGTACAAATTTTGCCCGTTGTCTTTGTCTCATTTGTGTCTCTTTTCTCAGTTTCAGGCTGTTTGAACCTGACAATTTCTTTCTGTAATGGTTAATACACCAGAATGTTGAATCTCTTTAACTGAAATGATATTTTTAATGCTAAAATATGATTATTATTTTATCTATGACTTTGCAAGTTTACTGTTCCTCAAAAAACAGTAAAAAATAGTAAAGCACATTATTATTTCTTGATTGAGATATCAAATTATAGATATTTACCTCCATTTCTGGACAGAAAAATCCGTTTTAGTGGTTTGATGTTCTGCCTGATTAATTTTTGACCTCTCAGATAAGTCCAGTGAGTGGCTCAGGTTTGGGTATAAAAAGATGAATTCAGTTTAAATTCCTTATTCATGTTCAAAATGTGTAGACATTGCCTCTCAATTGGTTTAGCCCAAGAGTCCTCTGCTGCCGAGTTTGTGAGAAATTGTGAGCCAACGTTCAGAAAACAACCCATAAATGCATCTCATGAACAAAGACTTCTGTTTGGACAATTGATAGACCAAAAAACATGACTGGAGGAGAGACACGTCAAAAATGAGCCAATTCATTTATTTCCTTTTATACAAACATTGCTTGGTCACAGATCAAAAATGAACACATTGTGAGAAAACAAAATAAATATGTCAAGATCTTCAGAGAAAAAACAAAGTTTTCTCATCATTAAGGCAAAATTATTCAAGTAAAATATTCATATCATTTATATCCAGTGAAGGCTTCCTTACATCATGAACTTTCTACCATCATTTATTTTCACAAGCACACATTCACAACATGATAAAAGCAGCCTCATGGCTGACTTCAGGGGACGGAGTCAAGGCGAAGAGTGCATGGACCATGCACCTGCACCATTTATTATCCAAACCTGCTCTAAAAAGACTCAAAGTAAGGCCGCTCATGGTTTTCAGAAACTAGTGTTAACTTTCTTCCCCTTCTTATAAAAAAGGTGGTGAAACATCTGAGTGATGTCACAATTTCGGATCAAAACCAGGTCCCACAATCATAATTTAATCATTAAAATTAGCAGGTTAGATTTATTTTCACATTAATATAAAACAGTTTTGATATTATCTGTTAAATTTAAAATGGTTTTCAATAGAAAAAAAGCACATTTGGAATAAAAAGAGCCCAATTTCAGTGAGGCTGCTAAAAACGCTCTTTTTTTATTATACACAGCAAAATCTATATTGTCAAATTAACACTACCAGAGTTAAAAATAACACTTTTCACTGACTCTTTTTAGAGAGTTGGAACATTAACACTAATAAAGTGTAATTACTGATACTTGGAGTTAAAATGGAACACTTACAGTGTGACTTCTGGTCAACACTTCTATGTTTTGTCAGAAAGGTACTCTCTCTGAGTATCTTTTAAACTATTAAAGTGTAGCCTCCAAATTAACACTGCAAGGTGTAAATGATGCTGTGATTATGATTTAATATTCACTAGAAAATGTAGCTAAAGTAAAAATAGTGTTTGATAATGATACATTTTTTAAACATTTATGCCACAATGATTTAAAGTATTTTCTAAAAAAAATACATCATTATGGAGCAATGTATGCTTTATCTTTCTCAATAGACTGTTGCTGGTCTTTTTCCATAGAGAATATATTTTCAGGGATTTGACTCCATCCAGAGAATAACACAGAAATTTTTACCAACACCAACATTTTAACGCTTCTCAATTTGCTGCGTATTTTGTCACAAACAGGGATCATGTTCTCTGAAACTGGTGTAAATCAATGTACACAAGTAGATTTTTGAACATTTGAGTGATTGTTTTATATAATTTTAAGGTTATTTTAATATTTTTACACTCCACTATAACCACTGCAAAGATGGGTCAGGATTCCGCTTGTTTCCGTTGCATAAATACCAGTTTGAGAGCACATAAAATCCACTCTTTCTTAAACATGAAAAGCACACTGTTTCTCCCCACTATGTTAATGACATGTTTATATATGCTATGATCCATCCCCACTAAAGCGCAGCTAAGTTAGACGACAAACGCATTGTATGTCTTATATGTTCTTCAAAATCAAATCCTCCTGTTGTTACTTTACTATGGGGCTTTTAAGATGAAAAGGCCAAGCAGGATACGGTGATGTTTACAGCCGCAGCAACGTAACGGTCTGAACTTAGAGACCGTTGTGTTTTAGAGAAGCACAGCACGTCACTGACTCAGGTATGAGCCGATGCTTATCCAGAACTTCCTTGACAGTGATTCACAAAAACACTCTCTAATCTGATGAACTTTACACAAAGTGACTGATACAAGCATCTGTCTGTATATATTTCACACAAGTGAAATATAACAGGTTTGAGAGGGAGCAGGGATCAGAGTGTGAAGGGCAAATGAAAAACATAAAAACACATTTGTGTGTCCGTCTGTGAAGAATCTGTCCTCTTCAGCTGTTATTCCTCCTCATCATGACCTGTTTCTGCTCTCTTTGACACCTTACAAGTTCATGATTAAAATTTTGTTGACAACTGCACATGTATAAATAAATAATTAAGTAATAAGACAGTTAATATAATCCATATTTTTTACTGTTATATAAAGGCAAACTTAGCAATGCTCCCTCTCGTGAGCAGTAATTTTCGAAAGAAATGCACTCTAAACCACAGGGTGTACGTGCAAACCACCGCTGACGTGCTTGTAGGATCAACATTTCTTTAGAAAATTTGTCGACCTACTACAAGCACGTCTGTGTTGGTTTGCGCATGTGCCCCGTGGTTTAGTTTTGTATGTACTTCTTTCAAAAATTACATTATGTGCTAATCTTAGCCTAAAAGAAGATAACATAATGTAACGCGGTAAATAAAGAGTCACAACAAGCACACAGGACCGTTCAGAGTTGCGGAAGAGTTTATCTGATGACTGTAGGCAGATCCAGGCTAACACTACCCATTGACTGCCAGTGTTTGATCTCAGCTAATTAGTGGTAGGAGAGCTCTGCCTGTCTCTTCCTTGTTACTGCACGCATAGTTGAAAGAATGGTGTCTATCTGCTCGTCATGGACTCTAGAGTCAGGCAAGACACAAAAACAAAGAAAATGTTGGCATATCCCATTAATCATTTTGACAGATCCATAAAGACTTTGACTTTTCTTCATAAACCCTGTTGAAGTTGCCATCGTAAAAGGAGCTAACCGCCTAAATCATGACAAAGGACATAAAACACGCAGCCATCGGTTGTTTGACAGGCATGCACACACAGAACATGGGCAAGCAGTCATTTATTAATTTGCAACACCCGGTAATGAGTTAACCACGCCCCCTAGACAATGGATCAGTGTAAGAGCACATTCAAGAACAACAGTGTTCAACAAACCCTACTGTAGTTCTATCTTTATTCTATCACTAAAATCAACTTTTAAAAAGGATTAAATCAATTGAGCGAGAATAAAAGCTAGTCAAAAAGTGAGTTATTTTCAATTGTTTTAAATGATGGAGGGAGGACACAACAGAATTTGTCTAACCTAGTAACAGTCACTGAGGAAGGTGGAGCTTGATAGAAAATCACTTCCTGGAAAGGGCGGGGCTTGACAAAGGGTCAATCTATAAAATGAATGTAAAATAACCCCCCCCCCCCCCCCGATTATTCTCAAACATGTGCTTCATTGGAGTCACAAACCTGAAAGTTGTTATTTAACGTGTTTCAAATGCTACCATCCAGCAGTAAAATACTACTCCATCAGTTAACTGGTTTTTAATTTCCCTCCTTCCCTTTGTTACCTTTTGTTTCACCTCCCTTTAATCCCTGAACACAACTGCATCCCTTCTGTGTCTCCTCCTCTTTCCTCTCCTCCACTAAAATACTGACAGCAGTGATATGCTGAAGCAATCCTCTCCTCTCCTCATTTCAGGCATGGGTGAGTTATTGAAGACCGAGCTTTACTCCCCTGCAGCCAAGTAGCTGCAGATATGCCTTCAATTGTGTCCATCTTTACAACCCATTGATGCAGTGGTCCACTTCCTCCCAAGCAGCTCCCTCTCTCGAGACGGTGAGGATGGTTGAAAAAGTCTTTGCTGTTACATACATTTGCAACAGATGACGTGAGAGTGACTTCAAACTGGAAGAGTCTGCTTTGCAAAGTTCCCTCTGGGAGGATATGTAAATCAGTGGTGAGTCTTAAGACTGTTTATCGCAGGTGCAGGGCAGTGATATAAATCCACAGTGCTGCCGTTGTGGGATGTAATTTCCTCTGTAGTCTTTTCAGTAACAACATACTACCAAACTCAGCTTGTGGCGCTGAAGTTGGTAGCTTTGTCGGAGGTTTTGATCCATGGCTATTATCACTGAAGTTATGACAACAATTGAACGTTTTACAGAAAACACAGCAGCTCAGATCAGGAAAATGATGATTATGTGAGTGTTTTGTTCCTCCATTAAGAGAGCAAGTACCTTTTCAAGCTTCAAGAATCCAGGCTGTTTTCAGAACAGGAAAGGAATCAGTGCCTTCCTGCTTTGAGGGTAGTCTTCAAACTTATTGAGGTACCATCTGTGGGGATAGAAATAGGATTAGGAGAACTTTTCTTTCATTCATACAAACAGCTGCTGAATACTTTGCTCAACTCTCCATGAACAAGCTGCTCATTCTGTGTGTGCTAAAACTTACTTGTGGTGGGCCACAGCCCTGCTGGAGAGGACCACAACGGTAAAGACGGCAAAAGCTAAACTGTGGATGGAGTTGCCGGCCAGTGCAAAGCCCGCCCACTCCATTATCTCTCCTAAAAAGTTTGCTCCTGAAACATATGTGAACACTCCCCCTGTGGGTTGAAAAACAGGAAATCAAGACAGGTAGGGCTGAACGATATCAACATTGCAATGTTTTTCCTCCGATTTCTTCAGGAAATGTTCCAGCTAATGATGTGTCTTAAGTAGTTGATGATGCCTGATTTATGCAAAAGTGCTGCCACAGACCTCGATCCTGTTTTCAGTATTTAATCTCATTTATAAAACAAATACTAGCCGAAACATCTGCTTGTTCAAAACCTGACAGGGCCTACCATCAAAAAAACTGTATATTTTCAGTATTTATATTTTCAAACATTGCAACAACTTACAATTGGAGTAAGTCAAAAAAGCCTTGATTTTGAATTTTTAAATCTGCAGAAAATAATCTGAATTAATCGATTTAATCAATATTTTGCTCAGGCCTAGTTACAGTGTTGCATTATCATTCCCCATCATCACAACACAACACAGAAATTCTGAATCATCACCTTTAGTATCAAAACCAAATTGAATCTTGATGTCGGGAAAGATCCACATCGTTAATTAAATGCTTAGAATAAGTGCAGGCATTTCATCTACTGATGATACATTTGTGTGTCTACTGAACGCTCGGAGGCTGTTCACATTCACAGCTCCAGTGACCATAGATGGCTGAGTGCTCCCTGTCTGACGGCGGCCTGTGTGAAGTGTTGCGACCTTCTGTGTGAAAATGGCAGATTCTTGGCTGAGGGGATTCCAGACGTGCCTGGAAGTTCACCTAGAGCAGCCCGGCTTGTAGCTACCTCTCTCTTTGATTCCTACATCCTATTTTCCTTCAGGGTGCAGGACAGATTATTTCAATGGGTTCACCATGAGTTCAGCCCTAAGGTGCTATTGTTGTGACTGCGTCCTTCATCGGGGGAGCTGCTCTCACCATTAACTTGTTATGATTAATGATTCATTTGGCAGTGATAACGTCCAGCAAGTGGGTTGAATTTTCTCCATAGCTTGATCAAATACCACAGACCTATGGATTTCATTTGACTTTCCCAATACATATCCCCCCGTAGGCCGTTTGTCAAAGGAATTTGGAGATGAGCCAAAGTCTTGTTGACCCAACCCCACCCCTGAGCTTGTCAGATCTTAAAGAATGTCCATTCCCTCTCACACAGTACAGTCTGTACACAATTCAAATCAGCTTTCACATACTTCTTAAATTAAAGCCTTTTTGATTGTTCATTGACTTGTTAAACATGTTCAGTAATTATCATGTCTATGACCGAATAGGAGGTTTGCTGTCTGGCTGGATTTAAAAGGATCTTTCTACATTTCTACATAAGCTAGCATGAGAAAAAACAAGGAGAAGCACAATACACACCTATCACAATCTTAAAACCAGTTGAAAAATTGCAAGAATTTGCATTTTGCACTGTTGGATCTTAAGAAGGTTCTAAGGGCTCATGTACACGACAACATGTCACCAGAAACAGAAGGATTTTTCCTTTTAGGTTTTCAAAAGCACTCCATGTTCACACAGAGACGGTGTGATAATGATGCGCATTAACACAGATCTGCAAGAATGACTGAAAGCACTGTAAAGTGCATGCCAGGCCAGTAGTTGGAGATGTAAGTCTGTTGTGTCCTTGGCAGGGCTAGAAGATTTATCATTTTCAGATCGAAATCGCAATTTCAGACAACGCAATCATGTGATTGCTTAAGTTGCAATTTTTTGCAGCGCTCCTGACTGACTGGGACTAACCGACTCACGTCACGTATTCCTCCACACAGCACTTCTGCGAGCCCCTGAATCACTCCGCCCTCCTCTCAGCTGACGTAAACATAATGAGCTAGCAGCTTCAGGCGCCGGTTGTAGCCTCATTGATAGCAGATTATTTGACACATATTTCGGAGATGGGGTTTTTGTGTTGCTTCCCTGGATGCAGAAACAGATGTGTATCATGGAGAACTCATAGCTTTCACCGTATTCCTCTTCGTACCAAGGGCATGCAGCAACATCATATACAGCAAATGCCTGCATCTCTCGTTACCTGACAGATACATGTCTATATATATCTATATTTATATCATTACGTCAGAAACCGCCAAGATTGTGTTGGAGTACAAGTTAGAGGCTAATACACATTAATGGTTATGTGTTTGTGTGCATGTGTGTGTGAGAGAGAAAGAGAGACACACACACACAAGTAGTCTACAATGTCACGGTAAACAGCCTCCTCTACTCTGCTTGTTTGTCTCTGACAGATCATTATTACTTATTTTGAGGATAAACTGTCATTGGGTTCTTCAGGTTTGGGACGTTTTTTCCAGTTTATCTTCTGGAAATTGAAGAATGTCCACAATACTCTGGGATTCAGAAGATCAGGAAAATCTGTATGATGAGTAATGCAGACGGTGTGAGAGTCACTGGTATCCTCTGACTCAGACAGATCCTAAAGTCGGTCTATAACCAAGGTCCACTCACGGCAGCAGCAACACTCCAGGTCCGTGGGCATTAAGTCGCAGTTCATACACTCAAACCACCGTGTATTTCCGACTCTTTCTTGACCTCCAGTTTCCACCGATGTTTCTCTGTTTCTTTCGGCCTGTTCGGTCTCCATCTGCAGCAGTTCTTCTTCTGTGAACTCCGGTTCACACAGGTATCCTCTTGGCTCCAAAGTGAATGGAACTTCATCGTCAATGTTGTAATCACTTGTTTTTAATTTCCTACGCTGTCTCTTCCTCACACCGCTAAGAGTCAGAACAAAAGAATTACAATGCCTGATAAGAGTTACACGAGGCTACAACCGGCGCCTGAAGCCCCTAGCTTGTTATGTTTACATGAGCAGAGAGGGAGGTGGAGTGATTCAGTGGCTCGCAGAAGTGCTGCGCGGAGGAATACGTGACGTGAGTCTGTTAGTTCTAGATGAACTTTATATTTCCGAAAAGTTAATGCACTTAAAAGAGTGCATAGGTAGCGTACACCTAAACTGTGGTATTATATTTTAATGGGAGTTCTTGTAGGCGGCAAAAATACCCTTTGTTCTTGGTACGTTACTTTCCTGTTTGCTGCAATATCTGCGTAACAGACTTTTACAGACTGTGGCTTACTGAGGGAGAGGGGAGAACGTTCTGATGCATCTAAGGTACTTAGTGGCCATATGGAGCTCATACAACCCCACTTCAAAAATACTGAACTATCCCTTTAAGGCTGTTACTGGTGCTGACTGCAGCCCAAAAACCACCAGAAAGCACATCTATAAGGGAAGGGCTTAAAAAACAAAAATGTCTTTAAAGTTCACATCTCCTTCAACACTACTTCAATGTTCCATGTTTGGACTTTGCCAGGAGCATCAAACATACAAGGTGGAAGAACGTTTCAATCTCTGAGGAGAAAAAAATGTAACCTTGATTGTTCTGATGGCTTCTACATTACTGTCAGGAACAAGGAGATCCCACCTGAGATGTTTTCTACACGGTACAGTGGAGGGGGCGCCATCATGATCTGGGGTGCTTTTTCCTTCAATGGAACAACGGAGCTTCAGATTGTGCAGGGGCGTCAAACGGCAGGTGGCTATGTGGAGATGTTGCAGGGGGCATCCCTCATGACTGAGGGCCCTGGTCTGTGTGGTAATGACTGAGGGCCCTGGTCTGAGTGGTAATGACTGAGGGCCCTGGTTTGTGTGGTAATGACTGAGGGCCCTGGTTTGTGTGGTAATGACTGAGGGCCCTGGTTTGTGTGGTAATGCGTTAGGGCCCTGGTCTGTGTGGTAATGACTGAGGGCCCTGGTTTGTGTGGTAATGCGTTAGGGCCCTGGTCTGTGTGGTAATGACTGAGGGCCCAGGTCTGAGTGGTAATGACTGAGGGCCCTGGTCTGAGTGGAAATGACTGAGGGCCCTGGTTTGAATGGTAATGCGTTAGGGCCCTGGTCTGTGTGGTAATGACTGAGGGCCCTGGTTTGAGTGGTTATGCATTAGGGCCCTGGTCTGTGTTGTTATGACTGAGGGCCCTGGTCTGAGTGGTAATGACTGAGGGCCCTGGTTTGTGTGGTAATGACTGAGGGCCCTGGTCTGTGTGGTAATGACTGAGGGCCCTGGTCTGAGTGGTAATGACTGAGGGCCCTGGTTTGTGTGGTAATGACTGAGGGCCCTGGTCTGTGTGGTAATGACTGAGAGCCCTGGTTTGTGTGGTAATGCGTTAGGGCCCTGGTCTGTGTGGTAATGACTGAGGGCCCAGGTCTGAGTGGTAATGACTGAGGGCCCAGGTCTGTGTGGTAATGACTGAGGGCCCTGGTCTGTGTGGTAATGACTGAGGGCCCTGGTTTGTGTGGTAATGCGTTAGGGCCCTGGTCTGTGTGGTAATGACTGAGGGCCCTGGTTTGTGTGGTAATGCGTTAGGGCCCTGGTCTGTGTGGTAATGACTGAGGGCCCAGGTCTGAGTGGTAATGACTGAGGGCCCTGGTCTGAGTGGAAATGACTGAGGGCCCTGGTCTGTGTGGTAATGACTGAGGGTCCTGGTCTGTGTGGTAATGACTGAGGGCCCTGGTCTGAGTGGTAATGACTGAGGGCCCTGGTTTGAGTGGTTATGCATTAGGGCCCTGGTCTGTGTGGTAATGACTGAGGGCCCTGGTCTGAGTGGTAATGACTGAGGGCCCTGGTTTGTGTGGTAATGACTGAGGGCCCTGGTCTGTGTGGTAATGACTGAGTGCCCTGGTTTGTGTGGTAATGCATTAGGGCCCTGGTTTGAGTGTAAATGACTGAGGGCCCTGGTTTGAGTGGAATGCGTTAGGGCCCTGGTCTGTGTTGTAATGACTGAGGGCCCTTGTCTGTGTTGTAATGACTGGGTTTTTCGACAGGACAACGCTGCAGGACAATGCCCGCCTTACAAAGGACTTCTTCCAGAGGAATAACGTCACTCTTTTGGACCATCCTGCATGTTCCCCTGATCTAAGTCCAACTGAGAACATTTGGGGATGGATGGCAAGGAAAGTTTACAAAAGTGGACATCAGTTCCAGACAGTGGATGCCCTCAGTGAAGCCATCTTCACCACTTGGGGCAACATTCCCAATAGCCTCCTGGAAACACTGCCAGCGAACAGCATAAAGGAATTTTTGAAGTGATCAAATATAACATTGGAGCTCCTCATTACTGAATCCTTTGTTAACTCATTCATTTGTGTTTTGAGGGTTTTTTTGAGCTATGGTCATAAACTTTTGATCAGCTGATGAACAGCCTATTTCAGTATAAATGCAGTTTTTAAATTGCTTACTCAACTTTTTTGCTCCCATTTCTTCTTTTTGTATTTTAGAATATAACAGAATAGAATGCCTTTTATTGTCATTATAGAAAATGTATGAGATTGAAGAGCTTCTCCTTTTTCAGAGCAAACAGATAGTTAAGTAAGAAACATTAGTAAAGTATAAAATAGTTACAAGAAAGTGTAAGTGCAAATATATAGAAGATAAAATCTTACAAGGCACTGCAATTGAAAATCTCTATATACAAATACAAGATGAGAAAAAAGGATACATATTAAGAATATAAAAATATACAGAAATGTATTGCACAGGATATAGAAATGAAGCTATACTTAGAACCTTCTTAAGATCCAACAGTGCAAAATGCAAATGGTCAACTGGTCTTAAGATTTTGATCGGGTGTGTATTGCACGAAATAAACACATACTGAGGGAACACATCTATCTTTCTCAAGGACTACTTGCATACACTTAAATATTTGTAGTTCCAATACAGAGCAAACACTGCAAGCCTGAGAGATGAACCGTAATGGAGTTATAGCAACGAGAACCTTTTTAGAACTCTAATGTTAGGGCTCACAAAGAGTGAGGCATAGAGGAAAAGACAAATATTGACAACCTGTGATTCTGCTCACAGCGTGATCCTGTATAATTATGTGACCACACTGGAAAATTAGAATGTAGGGCTGCATAGAAAGACCACAGAGTTTGTACCATGATGTGAATACATTTGAACTTCTGTTGTCACTCCAAAGCGTGAAAATTAACATTTACAGAACACTTCTCAACCCGAGCATACCTAACCTAAGTTGAATGTGCTGCACTCGTGCGCTGTGGTCACACATTATGCCATTAAAGCCCTTACCTGTGGGAATCTTGTAACCAGTCTCTCCAGGCTTTCTCAGGTTTCTCAGGATGTGGTCAGAGTGCATGTTCATCAGCCAGCCAACCAGCCACAGCACAGACCCTGGAGATGGACCAAGCAAGAGCTGTTTTACTAAGACCAAGAGCCAGTCAGACCACTATTTAAAGACATCAGTAATAACTCTGGAAATACCCTGACTTGATTTCTGTCTATGTGAGACAGGAAGATAAATGCCATCTCTGCATTTTAAAACTACAAAACAGGCACTAGCTGGTAACTCGAGTCATATCACCAATGGGCTGTAATAGAGATTTAAGCAAGGACCACAGTGTTTATGTGACAAAGCTGAGGGACACAAGTTTGAGTTGGCAGCAGCAATAAACGCAATAAACTTCCTGCTCTGTGACAAAACTCTGTAAAACTGCAATGTCCCTATTGAAAAAATGACACCTTAAATCAATGATGTAAATCTTGAAGGTCATATTTCATACATTTTATTAACTCTATAACCTGACACGCCAGACGAACAGTTCCATATATCCACCATGGAAATATTTCACTGGTCCAACTGGAGAAGAGCCCATAGAAAATGTTTTCAGAAACATAACCTTCAAAAACAACTGCAGCTGGTGATTGGAAAATCATTCTGTCAGTCACACTCATCACTGACCAATCCATATCAAGCCACATGTATGACGTAGCAGCTAGACCCTGTTGTTAGCCATTAGCTTAAACTATGTTTGATTCCGTAGACTATCATCTTACATAAAATTATACCATCACCGCAGTGATCCCCAGCTTCCCTGGCTTCTCTGACTGGATCATCCAAAACAAAAGAACATGATTTCCTGTAAGAAAAGCTTTAAGTGATGTTTGTTGCTCCTCTTTTAAAGAAGAAATAAAGTCCATTTCTGATAAAACTGCAGATATTGCAGCATCCACGGAGACCAATTAAGAAGCCACCATTGTTTTCAAACATGCACCCGCTTCCTGCTGTCAACACGTCTTCAGTTTCCGCCTCTCTTCCCTGATTGGATCGGCTTTTGGCTGTGAAGTTGTAGGAGGCTGGAGCTTGGCAAGATGTATCTGCGAGATTTCAGACAATGAATCAGGCAGGTCCATCTGCACAGCAAGGTTATTAACACTGGGTCTTTGAGTAAAAAGGGCTGAAACTTCCAGGTAGGGTGATTATTTGCATTAATTGTCTCTCAGGATAATATAATAGGATTGTGATCTAAAAGTGTGGCTGCAAGATAAGAGAAACTTTTTATAGCTGGGAGACCAAGAGTATACCGGTTCGAAGGTGTTTTGTGCACAGTAAAAAAAATATATAGATACAAAATCATTATCATGTGGATGTAGTTTATGACATGTGGCTAAATCCCAAGTCCTTTAGTGCAGTGATTCTGTTAGTTTATTTGTCCCCGTAGGGTAATTGGGGTGTGTGGGAATCGCAGACATAAATACAATGTCAACACTGACACAGTGCTGAAGATAACCAATAAACAAAAACACATCAACATCACCAGAAACTCAACAACGTACTCAAACGGAGGAGAAAGGCAAAGGAAACCTAGCAGTGATGGACAGGCAGATGGGTCTAGACCAGCTAGACCTGTTTAACGGTTTCTCATTGTTCATTTAAAAATTTGACCACTGGTGGAACAAAAGAAAATTTGGATCTGTTTTTGGTGAACAGAGCAGCACAATAACACCACCTAGAGGGTAACAGTGTAAACCACCATCACCCACAATGCTGAATGCCTCAACTGGTGGGTCGAGAACCAAAAGTGGCTCACAGACCCTTTTCCAGTGGGCCTTGAGCCTTTGCCTTGGCAAAAAAAAAAAAAAAACAATCAGGCAAAAATCCTGTCCTTTTATTTTGAAGGTTTTTTTAAGCAGTAGAGTGCTGTCTGTTTATACACCTTAACAACAGGTGGTGATAATACCCTGTAATACTGATTGACACGTTTTAATAGAAAGATGTTAAATATTGTTAAATAATAAATATTCAAAGAATTAGGTCTTAGATAAAGCATGTTTTTTAAGGTTTTTTTTAAACAACTTCTCAGTAGCTGGCAATGTTAATTTTGACAGCACTTTTTAATTTAGTTTTTGTTACAGTCTTTTGACTAAAATGTCTTTTAGTTTTAGTCATATTTTAGTCATCAAAATTGTTTTAATTTTAGTCTAGTTTTAGTTGATGAAATTTCACAACATTTAAGTCGATGAAATCTACTGTAAATTTAGTCAACTAAAACATTAAGTGTAAAGTGTAAGGCATTTTTTTATGTTTCCTTGATTTTCTGAAGTCATGTTTTACACTTGGATAAAATGAAACATCTAATAACCCTTTACTGAAAGCTAGTAAAGTTTGAATGTATAAATGAACAGAAACAAATCTAACTTTTATGTGAAATGCAAATACCTTTTTTCAGAGCACCTCAGTTACAATACCAGAACTGACAACAAACAGTGAACCTGCTCTACATGAATATATCAATTCGTAAAGAGAGTAGCTCTGATTGGATCGCTCCCCAACTTATCCCACCACCATGAAGCTAAGGCAGTTGTGATTGGATGTCCCTCTTAACTCATCCAACCTTTCCACACAACCAAAGTAGCTGTGATTGGATATATTCCTAACTTGTCTCCACTTTCTACATGACCAAATTAGGTCTGATTGGATGAAGTATGTGTCAAACATTTTTCATCTAGTTTTTATTTGTTGATGAAAATGTCAGTTAATTTAGTTTTGGTTTTTGTCCATGTGCACTTGTTTTTATTAGTTACTGTCTAGGTTACGTCAGGGTAAAAAAGATTGTTGATGAAAACTACAACAAAATTAACACTAGTTCAAAGTCAGACAAATGTGTTTCCTAGAAAAAAGCAGCATCAACAGTTTGCCTCCTAAGATAACAGAATTTATTCCCTTTTGATTGGGAGTTGATTAACTTGGCACACTAGATGGAACGTTCAATATATTTCACTCGTCCATCTGGATAGAGCTCATAGAAAGTGTTTGGGGAGGGCAGAACCTTTCAGAAGCATATCCGGCAGGTGATTGGACCATTGTTCCACCAATTGACATTCATTATGGGCAAATCAGATAATGTTGTTGGCGGCCGGTACTGCGTTACAGAATATGAGCCACTTCGTAAAACAAACTCTTAAAACATGTTGGAAGTGGAGCGAAAATTTCTTTCTACTATAGAGAACTCTGCGGTGTTGTTTTTTAGTTTAATAAAGAAATGCAGTCAAAATCTGATAAAACTGCTACTAAAGCTGTTAGCATATATGCTATTCTCTATAAATGCAGTCACTTCCTGTTGTCTCACTCGTAGCTCCACCTCTTCTTGCTCTAAAGGACTCTGATTGGCTGCTTTGGGTGCCCACAATCATTGTAAACTGGGGATTGGCAGGATGGATCAGGCAGATCCAGTTGCACTGCAAGGTTAGGTGGAAATACCCTATTTGTTTTAAAGGATGCTAGCCTTTGGACAATTTGGAATGAATAAACTTACCAGTAAATCACAACCTCTGAATTACCACTGACATTTCAGGTGCCATCCAACTACTACATTACCCCATTTGCTGCTTCCTTTGCCCTCGGGCCAAAAATGTGTTACTTTTTTAACCTATTTTTCAGTGTATTTTTTCTATTTCAAGCAGCTTTATATCGTTTGTAATGAGAGTGGAGGGTCAAGAGGGTGGAAAAACATACATTCTAAATTGACAGCTTCCTGCTTAAGCTTGTAGGGGAAAGAGAGCCAAGATAAACTACAGAGAACTGAAATGTTTGGATAAAGTGAGAGGCACCTGCATTGGAGCTGAAACCCAGGAGATGACAAGATAAGTTAAAAAGGATTTAATATGGAGGGAAAGAAAGCAAAGCATTGAACAGAAGGATGAAGGTGCTGAAATGTCAAGGATTCCAAATTTTATTGCGAGGGAGTATCTCTTTCTGGTCTTTACTGAACGATAAACAAACTTTCAACACAAGTTCACATGGTGCTAATGGCCTTGTTAGGGTGGTGTCCCCCTAATAGTCCTTCAAGGGATACGCCGACTTGTTTATTCTTTTCGTGTCTTGCCTCACTCCTGAGTCCATGACAGTGTTTATTTTGTTGACTAATTATGTTCATCATAGTTTTCGTCAACAACCTTTTTTCCCCTGACGAAAACTAGACAGTAACTAATAGACCAAGTGTACATGGACAAAGACTAAAACTAAATTAACTGACAATTTTGTCAACAAATAAAAACTATACTATAATGTTTGACAGAGAGGCAGAGGCAATTTTTAAATCTATAATAATACTTGGTCAAACACAGCACACCCAAACTAAGACTTGTGTGTCGCCTGCCTTTATCTGCAATACTTAACTTCATCAGAGTGAATTGCTCTCTGTGGTTATGTCATGTGGGTCAAATGTCAAATGTTCCAAACTGAAACAAACAACTATCTCATCAGAGTCACATTGTTAGTCCATTTTCTTATTGTTAGTCCATTTGTCTCTGTCTGGATGGATACATCTCTGGATGTATGTATGTGTATATACAAATACATGTCTTTATATTACTATACTATAATGTCTGACAGAGATTTAATCCAATCAGACCTAATTTGGTCATGTAGAAAGTAGGGACAAGTTAGGAATATATCCAATCACAGCTACTTTGGTTGTGTGGACAGGTTGGATGAGTTAAAAGGGACATCCAATCACAACTGCCTCAGCTTCATGGTGGTGGGATAAGTTGGGGAGCGATCCAATCAGAGCTACTCTCTTTATGAATTGATATATTCATGTAGAGCAGGTTCACTGTTTGTTGTCTATTCAGGTATTTAACTGAGATGCTCTGCCAGGTAGTCTAAAAAAAGGTGATCGCATTTCACACAAAAGTTAAATTTGTTCTGTTCATTTATACATTAAAACTTAACTAGCATTCAGTAAAGGGTTATTAGAAGTTTCATTTTATCCAAGTGTAAAACATGAATTCAGAATTTCAAGGAAACATTAAAAATGTCTTACCCTTTATACTTCATATTTTAGTTGACTAAATTTACAGTAGATTTCGTCAACTAAAATGTTGTGAAACTTCATCAACTAAAACTAGACTAAAATGAAAACAATTTTGATGACTAAATTATCGCTGAAACTAAAAGATATTTTAGGCAAAAGACTACAGACAACCATTTATGCTCACACTCATACCTAAGGACAATTTAGAGTCACCAATCACCACCTAAAGGGTGGGTCTAACGCACTCCAGCCTGTTGATTGGTCACAAAAATCATCAATTCACATGCCACAGTAGTTAAAACACAAATATACATCTAACCATGTTTTAAATAAGCTATAGGGGCTGCTGGAGGTGTATATATATATATAGATATATATATAGATATATACACATACAAACACACACACACATATATATATATACACATACACACACACATATATATACATACATACATATATACACATATATAATATATATATGTGTGTGTGTGTGTGTATATATATATGTATACATATATATATATATATATATATATATATATATATATAGAGAGAGAGAGAGAGAGAGAGAGAGAGAGAGAGAGAGAGAGAGAAAGAGATATAGATATATATATATTGATGTAAATATATTCTGCTGTAAATATTAGCGGACATTTTATAATGTGCTTTGTAAGCCAATATCTGCCAGTATTGTGCATCCATAATATCATTCATCCCTAATTATTATTTGCATTATGATGTTCAAAAAGAGTATGCAAAAACATTTTTCATGAGTTCTAAATACCGTAGATTCTTTATTATGGTGAAGTTACAGTTTAATCAAGTGTTTTCTTTTATACTTAATTCTATTTAACTTTTAAAGACACACCACTGGATCCTCTCTTTTCCCTTTTAACTTACATTCAAATCTTAATGTTAAAAACTATCAATACAAATGACAAACGTTTATTTCTAAAGTGTTTTTGCTACAAACATTTGATTTATAAAAACAAAACTACTTCCTAAATAAAAACGTGTAACCAGGGAAACCTCCCATGCTAAACAAAACCTCCATTCTTTAACAAAAGAGAGTAGCGAGGGGATATTTGACACCTACCTGCAATAAAACATGGATGTGTCTCCCAGTGGGTGGGGAAGTCTGCATAGTGGCTCAGGTACCTGATCTGCATGTATCCGTTATAGGCGCAGAAAATAAAGGCCAAAGCAAAGGACAAGAATGGTGTCGGCTTCCCTCCTCGTATCAAAAAGGGATAAATGAGGGCTCTGGAACGAAACACACAGATCAATGTAGAATACAGCTACTTTACTTGTTATTATTAATAGGTAAGCTGCGGTAGCATTGATGTTAACAGGGAGGGAAAGGGACCAACTGCAGTTACAGAAGTTATTGCACTTTGTTAGCCTTCTTTGTATACTTGTACTACATTGATTGTTTTTTAACCAGAGCTATTGCTTTGTCTTAAGTGATTTATTTGTAATGTAATGAACTTGGTTATGTTTGTCACAGCATCTGAATCCTGAGTTAAAAACAAACATGTAAACTGACCAAAGTTTTCCATTATCATTTTCCAAGTCTCACTTTACTTCTTTTATTTATTTTTTCCTTCATATGGAAGTTGAGTTAGCTTAAAGACTCTGCATGTCGCAACCTGCTTACTTAATTTTTTACTTGCTTACTTAATTTTTATGCTCTTATCTATTTTAATGTCTTGGTTTGATATTCCTACTGCTATGCTGTGTATAAGAGCGACTGAAACAACAAAATTTCCCCTTCGAGATTAATGAAGTAAATCTGAAGTATTTCTATCTTGTGTTATCATGAAACCAAAATGTTACTTTTGAGCTAAGTATCACAGTATTTAACCCTGAACAGATGCTTATAACCTTGAGCAGTGATCATCAACAGGCAGCCAGGGGGCCACATCAGGCCCCCCACAGCTTGCGACCCAAATCGAGGAACATTTCCTACTTATCAAATGTATTTGATAAAAAGATGCTGCACTTGAAACTGGAGATAGAACAGAATATCACTGTAACACAATTTTTTTTTAATTAGAAACCAAAATGACCAGCATGTGGCAATGCTAGAGAGGAAAATATTCCCTTTAACATTCAATGAGCTGCATTTTAATTAAAATCAAAAAGTGTAGGACCCAAGGCTTCAAGAATGTAAATCTAGCTGTAGCTGTGATCACCCTGCATCAGTGGATACATACTGAACAGCTCTGAATTTATAATATTCAATTAGTAGCACTAAATAAACCACTGATTATGAGGCAGTCACAGCGCACAAAACACTTCAGTTCAGCCTTTTTTTTTACAGAATCAGAGCCTTCATGCTCAAACATGAAATAAAAAAGTCCAACTACTGAAAAGTTGTTTCAGAAGACTTAAAAACATGTAGCTGTAGCTGAGTGCCCACTTACTGAATATATAACAAACATACTTCGATTAAATTATGTGTCAATCAGCATTACAGGGTATTATCATTTCATAATGATAAGGGGTGTGCATAGATAGTAGTTCAATGCATCAAAAATCCCCTTCAAAAAAGGCACAGGATTTTTTCTTTGCACTTTCTTGCCCAGGCAAAAGTTCACGACCCACTGAAAAAGGGTCCGCGACCAACTTTTGGGTCACGACCCACCAGATGGTGTACAGTACAAATGTGTAGCTACATATATAAATATATATAAATATATCTGGTACAGCATAAAAATTAGTAATGTATGTATAGAAGAAATGTGTTAGAACCATAATTTCTCAATAATATAATTTCATTAGGCATGACTTCATCTGTTTTACAGGAATCCACCTGTCAGCCAAAATGAGCCAATATTTAACCAGAAAATTCTAGTAGTGTTGTAATAAAGAAAACCTCAGAGATGGACGCCAACCTGGAAAGCTAAAATATCTCATTTGTACATGTGGTTGGCAGCTGGATGGATAATAGGGACTGAAACCACTTTTAAAGGCAAAAAATGCATACTATCGTAAAAAAAAAAAAAATAAATAAGATAAAAAAACAACAATGTAATTTATGAAATGTTAATTAAACCAAAATAGAAATATTGTCTCAAATTATTTGAAACCTCAGATGCATCATAGTTAGTGTGGCCGTGCCAAACCTTCACTCTGATACAGGCTTTTCTGGTTTCTTTTAACCGTCTCGTCCTTGCTTCTTTCATTCAGTTCCTCACTGGGAGGAGTTACGATAGGAAACAATGCAAGTGAAGGGCGAATGGTAGACAAAGTTATGTACAGATAAACACCCTATTTCTTTCAATCAATCAATTTTTATTTGTATAGCACCAATTCATAACGAGTGTTATCTCAAGGCACTTTACAATAAAGCAGGCTGAAGCCATACTCTTCATTTTATAGATACACATATATACATATTGATACACATATATATGCCATTATATCATCCCTATATCTACTGTTAAAAACTTCAATATTTGTATTAAATTTATATTTTGAGATGTGGCATCTCATTTTCAAGGGGGTCCTGGTGTCTACATGGTTGTAAAGGTATTTATTATGGAGGTATAATCAATAACAACCATGGATAGAGAGCTCAATCTAATATTAACATTAATATCTATACTGAACATAATCTGGAGAGGACTGATGTTGATTAACATAGCAGCATCTAGCTGAACTACCATTCAATTGGGTTATGTCATTTCTGTTGATGGGCAGGTCCACAGCAGCAAGTCATCCATGACTGATTCTGGTTCAATATTCAAAAGTTAATGAATCACAAACAGGACGCCCTAAATGGTGAGTCAAAGTCACATAATGGAACTGACAGCTTATAAACAACATCATGAGTAAAAATGCATTTACAATTATCTTTTGGGAATTTGTCAGGCAATTTTTAAATCTATAATAATACCTGGTCAAACACAGCACACCCAAACTAAGACTTGTGTGTCGCCTGCCTTTATCTGCAATACTTAACTTCATCAGAGTGAATTGCTCTCTGTGGTTATGTCATGTGGGTCAAATGTCAAATGTTCCAAACTGAAACAAACAACTATCTCATCAGAGTCACATTGTTAGTCCATTTTCTTATTGTTAGTCCATTTGTCTCTGTCTGGATGGATACATCTCTGGATGTATGTATGTGTATATACAAATACATGTCTTTATGTGTACTTGTATATATGTGTATCTATAAAATGAAAAGTTTGTTTCTAGCCTGCTCTATTGTGCCTTGGGGTGACACTCGTTATGAACTGGGGCTATACAACTAAAGATTGTTTGATTGATTGATCTTTAGATGTATACTAACATCTTTTCAAATGGTGTACATTACATATTTTAAAATACTTTTAATATATTAACCCTGTAAACACTAGGTTTTTGTCATGATGCCACAATGTTTTTCAGATGAAAAGGAATGAACAGTGGATGAAAAGATCAAAATCAGATGAAAAGAAAATATGCAAAGTGGATTTTTTTTTTGTTTTTGGATTATCACAGCTGGGTTATGTCAATGAATAGCAGTGACACAGATTTGTATACGTCATTACTCTTTGTACAGGGTCAAAAACTCACACTTATACTCATACAGTTAAAATCTTGCCATCTGGAGTGTAGTAAAAATGATTAGGGGTGCACGATAACATCCAAGCAATGTTGTCACCTGCAGATAATTGCCTAAAATGTTGATTATCGGTATCGGCAGTTGTGAACATTTTTGTTGATCTTTACAGCTGATGTTTTGCAGGTACAATTGTCAATAAAGAGGAGCCTGTTCAGCCCAAGACTGCTCCTTCTCAAGCGCAGGACCAACAGACTGAGAAAATCCTTTGTCTCTCCAGACTGTACAACTCCTCACTTGGGGGAGGAGGAGTAACAGGGAGACAGAGGACGGGACGGAGCAGTAGCCTTTACCCATATTTTTATTTTTATTTGTATTTATGTTTGCAATTTTATTTATTTATTTTTTTTTACTTTCCTGATACCTGTGTGTCTTTTTTACCCTGTTCCGCTGGGATCCTAATTTCCTGAGGGAGTCTTCCCAAGGGATTAATAAAGTTCTATCTAATCTAATCTAAATATCCTTTTTATTAGCTGTAGTATTGTCATAATGTACAAATGTACCATGTGTACATCATCATCAATAGGTTTCCACTTTTATGAGTCAAAAGTTGAATTTATTAACCTTGTTTTACATCTATTTCTGACACAAATGGAAGGAACAGGTCAATTTAAGTTCAGTGGAGGGATTGGGATTTTGGTTAAAATATCTGTATCAGTGTATTGTGAGTTAGGAAATAACTACAAATCAGATATTTGCAAAAAAAAAATCCAATACTGTGCATCCCTATAAATGATAATGTAACTAGGATCAAACACAGCAGTTTGAGTGGGTTTTGATGGCACATTTCTTGCGTATAACACTGTGAATGTAATTTTTATTAGTACACTGTATTTAAGAATTACACAACACTGCCAAAATTCATGCCAGATGCATGAACACAGACAAAATTATGAATAAATGAAACGTGAAAGGCGCGTACAATGCGCACAAAAAAACAGTATATATGAGCTACAGCCCTTTAACTACAGTGTCATACCTACCTCTGGGAGTAATGGCAGAGGAACATGGCAATAAGGAGCTGGTTGGGAAGCTGAGAGGCTTTCGCAGAGGAGGTCCACACTATCAGATACACGGGCACCAGAAACGCAGGCAGCTCCTGGACGAACCATGCAAACTTCGCATTGACTAGAAAACCGTATTTAGTGGTGGAATACCGGCCGTATGGGACGTTCTGGAAGAGCAGAGAGACGAATGTGCAGGCTGCCATGAGAAGCATAAAGTAAGCCATGGAGTCCAAAACAAACTCCTCTTCCTCAAAGGAGAGCAGAGACAGCAGGGAGCTCATCATGACGGGAGCGACGCCTCCGGGGAAAAGAAACAAACAGAATGAAGACTAAATTAATGTTAAATTACTCTAGCACGACAATTATATGGTTTTGGAAGGCACTGCATTGTGCGGGCGCGCCTCCATCGAATGGGTTTCCCTCTCTGGGCCAATGGCAATCCCTGGACAGATGTGACGCACTTTCACGTACAACCAATGAGAATCCTCCGTGTTGCGTCATCACCAGTGTTTACATATACTGTGCAAGGCAACGCATTGTAAACAATGACTATTTATTTGTTTATTTCACATTAAAACATGCGGCTTATTATTTGACGTTAAAGCATGAATGGTCTGAAATAAAATTTATAGGATTATAATACTTCCCCCCACATGCACACACCGGTAAACACATCCAGGAAGCTTTTTGTTTTTAAACTTTATTTACATGTTCCTATTCTCAAACTTGTGATTGATAAGTTCCAACATATAACAAAAGGCTAAAACAAAAGTATAGACAGACAAAAAGAAAAATTTTACTTTGATAAATATTTCATGTCTGAAAAACAGTTACAAAAAGTCAAAACGTATTAATCCCACCCCATCTTCATTAATTACTAACCAATTATTTAGCTTCCTGATCTTTATAAATTTACAAATGTTATTAGTTTTTTAATCAACTTATAGCCAGGTCAAAAAAAACAAGGATCAGTCATTTAATGGAGGAAAACATACTTGATCTATCAAAGTCATATTAACAATACATAATGTAAATACACATACACAAATATATACATTTGTATATATATATATATACATACAAACATGGCTACACACATATATACATACATACATACATGTATATAAACTCATACATATACACAAACAAATATACATGCATACATACATATATATTCAAACATGCATACATATATACATATATTTACATATTTATATACATGCATACATATAAACACAAACATACACATATAAAAAACATATACATTAATATGCATATATAAATATATACACACATGCAAATTTACACTGTGGCGTATTAGGGGGGCAGCACATCCGAGAAGGATATATCCAGGTTGGGCAAAAATAATCAGGCAGGCCAGCAGGCTCTGTGGTATGCATTAAGTTGTACTCTCTGGTGACGGTGGCAGAAAAAAGGAATCTAGACAAACTATTGGATGATGCCAGTCACCCTCTGCACACCGTCATCAGCAACAAGAGGAGCCTGTTCAGCCCGAGACTGCTCCTTCTCAAGGTCAGGACCAACAGACTGAGAAACTCTTTTGTCCCTCAGGTCATCAGACTGTACAACTACTCACTCGGGGGGAGGAGGAGTGACAGGAAGACAGAGGACGGTAAGAAGCAGTAGCCAGTACCCATATATATTTTTTATTTATTAAAATTCATAATTGCAAATTGTTAGTACTTTTTTACTTTTCTGATAATTGTGTGCTTATTCTTACCCTGTGTGCTTGCTATGCTGCTAATTTCCCTGAGGGAGTCTTCCCAAGGGATCAAAAGAGTTCTATCTAATCTAATCTAATCAAATCAGATCTAATCAAATCTAATCTAATCTCTCTCTCTCTCCCTATATCTAGCTATATATATCTATATATCTATATCTATATATGTATATATAGGCTATTTATTCACACACACATAAATATACAAAGATATACATACCCACACTTTAGACTGATTTCTCTAAAATGAGGAACAGTAATTAACGAGATTCATCTAATTATTCCACTGATATTGAGGTTTTTCACTTCATATTATTTGCCCTTGATGTTCATGTGAAAGAACTGTGGTATCACCTGCAGACAAATCTCGTTTTATTTATTTAGTATAAGTGAACCAGATCTGAACTGTAAACTATGTTGTTGAACTGTCACCTGCATATCCATATTAATATTAAAAAGCCCAATAGGAATATATGGGATTTAGAAAACTGGTTTTGGATAAATGCCTGAACCAACGTTCAATGATAAAACGTACACAAAAAATATACATTTAATGAGAAATAATAAAGTGCATCTGATATTGCCTGCTTTTGAAATCTTTAACCATTGTTGTGGATTTAAAACAAAGGGCTGCCAATGAACTGCTAAATGGCTGAGAACTCTACTGCACTACACAAAAGGGCAAATTAAATTTATAATAATAATATTAATAATAATAATAACTTTTAGACAAATTATGAAAATGCTGAACCTTTCGCCAGCCAAAAAGAACAGTATTTAAGATTGCTGTTAAAATATAGAGTGGCGCAGACAGTCCAAAAAAGCAGAAGTGAGTTAGCATATAACACCTCCTGGTTCCCAAACCTGAAAGTGTGTGAGATTTACAATACCAGTTTCGGATAAATGCCTAAAATAAAGTTCATGATCAACAAATATTCACAAGCTTTTAAAATTTAATGAGAAATAATAAATTGCATCTGATTAAACTAGAACGACGGTTGCTAAGTAACTACTACAAAGGACTACAAAAATGGCCGCAGACTCTACTGCAAGCATTTGTGATTTTTTTTTTCCCGAATAATCAATACTTCATACATTATTTCCACAGTCATGAGGACCAACTTGATCAAATCTTCTAATTAAGAACAAACTCTGAAAGAAGAGGTTATGCACTTGAAATATTGTAGTTGCTTCTCAGTCAAACCGCCATGTTGTAGTCCACTTGTAGCTTAATGATTGCTTTTACTCTCGCATATATGTTTAAGCGTAAAAACGTAAAAGTTGGTTCGTTTGTTGATTTTATCATAAAGATCAGAAGGTGTCAGTTTTTTGTTCGCTTACAGAGCTTACTATCAGTGAAAAATCTCACAGGCGTTTGCTCCGCTCAATCACTTAGACTGCTCAGGCACTTCAAGGGGCAGCCTCGAGAGGTCCTCACTCATGTGCGTCATAGGCAGGGCACGTTTCCTGATATCATAGCATAGCAGTCCAGCCATAACATTTTGTATTTTATTCTGCGTGAAGAAATTTTCCTCGTCGTTTGCTCAGCACGTCGCTCGTCCGCAGGCTCTGCTTTAAAGTTATCTTCAACTCAAACATGGGGAAAAGAAGCAGGCAGCGACAGAAAAACCAAAGTGCTGGCAGAGACAACAGAGACAACGCTGTAAGATACATACTGTTACTGCTGAAACTTTCCCTGTCAGTATGTTGTTACTATAGTGTCCACCACTGTCACTGTTACCAAATACAAAGACTGTCTGCACAAAAAGCACGCAGTCATACTGGCTCTGCAGTTGGCTAGCTACTGAGTTTTCCCAGCTAATGGCCATGTGACACCACCATCAGCTCTTTTTTCACCTTATTCTGCAGGCAGAACTTTTGTGTGTTTGGTGAAACTGTCAGCAGGCGACTCCTAATACATCCTCATTGTTTTCAGGGCTGGGGAGCAGGCTATGCAGACATTGTCAAAGAGAATAAGCTGTTTGAGCACTACTACAAGGAGCAAGGTCTGGTCCCTGATGGAGAGTTTGAGCAGTTTATGGACGCAATGAGGGAGCCTCTGCCAGCAACAATCCGCATCACTGGATACAAGAGGTGAGACAAGGAGATTAAGAACCCCTCTAACCCTCAGCCCTCCCGTGATCCACACTGTATTAACATATTTTCCACTGTATAGACGAAAAACTGACAGTCTTTACCCCTAGAGCCCTTTATTACCCCATTTACTCTCATTAAAAACCTCTTTTTTCATTCGGCTGCCAGTGCAATATAGAAATATAAAATCGTGGTAGCTCCTCTGTAACCCTGTCTTTCAACGGGGAAAAAAACTGCACACACACACACAAAAAAAATCGCACCTAGATTATGCCATTTTTTATGTTTGCAGGGAGGCATTGTGGGAAATGAATCCCTTCATTAAACTGATGGGATATAACAGTGACTGTAGGCCAGAGGAATTAACTATTTCAACAAGTGGAAATTTCCAGTTGCTGCTAATCGCTGACATATTTCAGGATGATTAAAAAAAAACTCAAAAATTCTTTCTTTCATTCATCAGATAGAAAGTTCCTTTTTATGTAAAAAAAAGTTGCATTATGTAAATAAACTGGCACTTAGAGGGTTAAAATTTTGAACATGCATTCAGATTTGCTTTACATGATGAGGACTGGAGTTAATGACCAAATATGTTTTTTTTCATGTTTAATATTTTAAAATATATTCAATGTCCTGAAAGGACCTTAAGGGGGAAAGTGTGAGGTTTTTGTACATCTATTTTTTAATTACACAATAAGTAATAATTGTATTAAAATCAATGTTATGCCTTCCATCATCACATCCCAGAGTAATAATCACTGCACAAAAAAAATCCACTTTGCATTCGTCAAAAAGAAAGTAAACATTTTTTGTGTGAGAAAAAGTTGGCATTATGTAAATAAAGTGACACTTAGGGGTTCAAATTATGAAAATGTATTCATGTTTGCCTTACACGATGAGGACTGGAGTTAATGGGACACCCCCAACCCCCAAACCCCCACCCCAATTGGTTGTGGGCCGATCAGATTGTGTAGTAGGTGAGCACTGCTGTTGTGATGTAAACTAGAACAAACTCTGGGTAAAACATGTTTGAGCTGGAGCAAACATATCTTTTCTATCCAGAAATGCTTACAGGGTTCATTCATCCATGCTTATATCTGTACGAGCAGTCGCTTCCTGCTGTTGTCTTTCTCGCTGCTCTAAAGGACCCTGACTGGGCCGTGCTGCTTTGGGCCGCTCACAGTCAGTGGAGAGATGGAGACATTAAATCAGGCTGATCCATCTGCATTGCAAGGTTTTGCTTTCACAGTAGACTTCAACTGTGCAGAGAAACATAGATTAAACCTGTAAAGCAAAAATATATTAAACAGTGGAGCATGACAGCTTACATTCAGAGACAGATGTAGCAGCGGGGTGTCCTCCGTCGCTCTGCTCTGGTCAGGCAGTGCATAGACGCAGCAGGGGAAGTCATTATTTAAGGGTGTTTCTGCATTTATTAATTGTCTACCAGGTATGCTTTGCAGTGGGCTCATGTGCCTTTTCATATGTGGCATGATGTTTCTCTCTACATCAGCAAAAGTTAGCCGAAACATCAGTGTGAGAATGCGGCTTTAGATATACCCCAACCATCTGAACAAGATTATAAGAATAGCATGAAAATCAGTAAAATCAGGATCGAGAGTCTTTGGGGCACATATACAGTAAAAAGACATCACTACATGTAGCTTCAACCACCACATACACACTTTTTAACCAATGTGGGACACGCTTACTGTCAGGATGAAGACTTAAATCCCTCCTATTCTGGACAAAAAATGCCATGTTTAGCTCTGTTGTCTGCTACTTATGGCTTAAGTTTGAGTTTCAGTTGTTGAAATGTACGGGATTTCCAGTATGAGACAAGTGCTGTTATTATATCTTTGACTAAAAGTCTAATTTCTGTCTTCTCCTTTTCAAGCCATGCCAAAGAAATCCTCCACTGTCTGAAGGACAAGTACTTTAAAGATATTCAGGAAGTGGAGATTGATGGTCAGAAGATTGAGGCTCCACAGCCTCTGAGCTGGTAAGGTCCCAAAGTTTCCCCAAATCTGGAAAACACAAAGACTGAAACAAACAAACTCTGCAAACTATGTCCTGTCATTTAGGTACCCCGACGAGCAGGCCTGGCACACCAACATGAGCCGAAAGATCATAAGAAAGTCTCCTCTGCTGGAGAAGTTCCACCAGTTTTTGGTTAGCGAGACAGAGTCGGTGAGTGGAATGTAGATGATTCATCGATGCAGAGACGGTCAATAATTGTTTAGTCTTGCAGAGGCTACTGCTAGACTGCAGAATCAGTTTTGTTTCTGAGGGAGAAAAATTGCTACAGGAGGATGAGACCTCTGAAATATATTTATTTTAGGTTTAAATGAAAAGACGTTTGTTCTGCAGTTGATCTCAAAAGTCATTCCTAGTCGGTAAAAGTGGTTCATACTTTTCTGACTGCTTGTATATTTTTTTATCTAAAGAGTAGTTTGGTGCAGTAATGTGGAAAATCAAGGATAGTACTCACTGTGTTGCACTGTGATATTGAATTGATACGTTAAATGAAACATTCAGTCCATCCAGGATTTCGCAGCAAATTTTCGATTGTTGCAGCATAAAAGCCTGATTTTGCAGTAGATTTTTCAAAAAGATGCAAATTTCAAAATAGTTTTAATCAATAAATTTACCCTCCTGGATTTCACAGGACTTTTTTTGTATTTTTGTGACAAAAATGCCTGATATTGCTGCAGGTTTTTAAAAAAGTTGCAGAAGTTGCCATGTTTTATGGCTTAGTTTTTGTTTAATTTAATAATAATATACACTATATTACCAAAAGTATTTGCTCACCCATCCAAATGATCAGAATCAGGTGTCCTAATTACTTGGCTGGCCACCAGGTGTATAAAATCAAGCACCTAGCATGCAGACTGTTTCTACAAACATTAGTGAAAGAATGGGCCGCTCTCAGGAGCTCAGTGAATTCCAGCGTGAAACTGTCACAGGATGCCACCTGTGCAACAAATCCAGTTTGTGAAGATTTCCTTGCTCCATAATATTCCACAGTCAACTGTCACCTTTAATATAAAGACAATGGAAGATTTTATTAACCAACAGCTACTCAGCTATGAAGTGATAGCCATGTAAACTGCCGGAGAGGGGGTCAGTGGGGATGCTGAGGCGTATAGTACAAAGACGTCGCTGACTTCCTGCACAGGTCAATGGCTACAGACCCACAAACTTCATGTGGCCATCAGATTAGCCTCAAGAGCAGTAGGCGCAGGAGAGCTTCATGGAATGGGTTTCCATGGCGAGCCAGCTGCAATCCCAAGCCATACATCACCAAGTAGCAGAGCAAAGCGCCGGATGCAGTGTTGTAAACACGTCGCCACTGGACTATAGAGCAGTGGAGAGGTCGTTCTCCATGGAGTGAGAATTTCACGCTTTTCCATCTGGCAATCTGATGGACTGAGTCTGGGTTTGGCAGTTTCCAGGGGAACAGAACTTGTCTGACTGCATTGTGCCAATTGTAAAGTTTGGTGGAGGGGACATTATGGCGTGGGGTTGTTATTCAGGAGCTGGGCTTGGCCCCTTAGTTCCAGTGAAAGGAACTTTGAATGCTTCAGGATACCAAAACATTTTGGACAATTTCCATGCTCCCAACATTGTGGGAACAGTTTGGAGCTGGCCCTTCCTCTTCCAACATGACTGTGCACAGTGCACAAAGCAAGGTCCATAAAGACATGGATGACAGAGTCTGGTGTGGATGAACTTGACTGGCGTGCACAGAGTCCTGACCTGAACCTGATAGAACACCTTTGGATGAATTAGAGCGGAGACTGAGAGCCAGGCCTTCTCGACCAACATCAGTGTGTGACCTCACCAATGTGCTTTTGGAAGAAATGGTCAAAAATTCTATAAACACACTCCTAAACCTTGTGGACAGCCTTCCCAGAAGAGTTGAAGCCGTAATAGCTGCAAAAGGTGGACCCACATCATATTGAACCCTATGGATTAGGAATGGGATGTCACTTAAGTTCATATGCGAGTCAGGGCAGGTGAGTGAATACTTTTGGCAATATAGTGTATATCTTGTATATACTATGTATGCACCCCTACCAGAAAGGTGAGGTTCGCCCCTGCCTGATCAACTAAACGTTCTTTCAGGCTCGTTAGTTTTCTTTAAGGCAGCTGCAGAACAGAGAAGAGTTACTGATCGACAGTTAATCAGCTGCTGCTGAGAGTCACTGTCTTTCATGTGTAAAACACACACACAAAGCTACACCTGAAAAGTCATCTTAGAATTCTCTGATCGCTGTGCTTACTTGCCATTCATGGCTGCACGCACATGCAGCAGCGATCCAAATGATGAATGTAGCTCATGCTGCACCTTATCTGCATCCAGTGTCAATTTCGTTGACTAATTATTTTTGTCATAATTTTTGTCAACAACCTTTTTTCCCCTGACGAAAGCTAGACAGTAACTAATAAAAACAAGTGCACATGGACAAAAACTAAAACTAAATTAACTGACATTTTCATCAACAAATAAAAACTAGACTAAAATGTTAATGTAAATATCCAATCACAGCTACTTTGGTTGTGTGGAAAAGTTGGATGAATTAAGAGGGACATCTAATCACAACTGCCTTTGCTTCATGATGGTGGGATAAGTTGTGGAGTGATCCAATCAGAGCTACTCTCTTTATGAATTGATATATTCATGTAGAGCAGGTTCACTGCTTGTTGTCAGTTCTGGTATTGTAGCTGAGATGCTCTGCCAGGTAGCCTAAATAAAGGTGACTGCATTTCACACAAAAGTTAATTTTGTTTCTGTTATTTTATACATTCAAACTTTACTAACATTCAGTAAAGGGTTATTAGATGTTTAATTTTATCGAAGTGTAAAGCATGACGTCAGAAATTCAAGGAACCATAAAAATGCCTTACACTTTACACTTCATATTTTAGTTGACTAACTTTACAGTAGATTTCATCGACTAAAATGTTGTGAAATTTCATCAACTAAAACTAGACTAAAATTAAAACAATTCAGATGACTAGATCATGACTAAAACTGAAAAATATTTTAGTCAAAAGACTATAACCAAAACTAAATTAAAAAGTGCAGTCAAAATTAAAACTGTATGCATCTAATGCAAGCCTTGTGCCCACAGTGGTATGTAAGACCTCTGGCAGCTGCTTTTCACAGACTTTAGCAGTGATTTGACTGAAGTGTGATGATGATCTGGGAGAGAGGGCAAGAGCAGGGATGATTGTCTGTACTAGCGGTAAATTTGCGGTGAAAGTTGCAAGGCCATGCTGGATTCACGAGGATTGCCTGAATTTGCATTAATTGTTGCACTCACGATTTCCTGGAGGGACTGATAACTGTAGTCGAATTGAATCCTGTGACAAGAGAAGATGCACGGCTCTATTGTTGCAGGCACACTACTTTACCCTGGAAGGAGGGAAAATGTCACCATTGTTAAGGCAAAGCGTAAAGTATAATTTTTCTTTTATATTTGCAGGGTAACATCAGCCGACAGGAAGCTGTCAGCATGATTCCACCTCTTCTCCTCAAGATTGAGTCCCACCACAAGGTATAAGTGCTTATCCTGTACTTTACATTACAACAATAGGTTTCACAGTGTAACCATTACTGCATAAAAGACAGTTGTGCTAAAGACATGGCAGAAGTCCAAATTTAACCAGTATTTTGAACAGGAGAAAGTCTTTTTACCCAGCTAATAAACATTTTACATGTGTACAGAGGCCAAACTTCTGTAAGATATTTTCACTCCACTTCTGACATGTTTCGCTGAGAGTTTAACATACAAAGTGGCTCATGTTCTGTCCTTCAGACCACAGCAGTAACACCCGCCTACTACCTTATCTGATTGGCCCATAATGAATGTGATTGACAGAACGATCATCCAATCACCTGCCATATATTCTTTTTAGAGGTACTTCCCTCCGTCAACACTTTCTATGGACTCCTGAAATATATTGAATGGTCCATCTAGTGTATCAGGTTAGCTCTGTCCTATATTATTTTCATTTTGTTATTATTGTGTCACACATGAAAAATTATGCCCAGGCCAAGGAGGCTTTCAAGATTATCAATGATACAGATAGATCAGAACCCAAAATCATCACAATAAAGATACTGATGAAACAGACCATTCAGGCAATTCTGCAGAGATTTAGAGACAGAAGCTGCCATTTAATGCACATATACAATAAACAGCCATGTCATCATCAGGGCTCAGATCCTGAACCATATCAGGATTTTATATTTACGTCTCATTTAACAAAGGTGCTTGTAGGAGCCAATGGGCATTACTTTATAAATATGAACCAATCTTTGTCAGGGTAGGTGTTTTCCACCCGGAAGTGAACACAGTTATTGACCGCTGAAGAAGCCAGTATGGTGAATTGTTTGTTTGTGTTGGAGGAATGTTGGATTATAATTGTTTGTATCAGCACACAGAAACCTTTGGAGCAATAAATGCACAGATTATTGCAATGCACGCTATTGTCTCGGACTCTCTTCATCAGAAACGGTAAAGTTTGTCAGCGCGTCAGTTAGTTAAACGACAGTGAAGCACCCCAGGGACTTCAAGCATGGGCTTAGCCTCTACAGTGCTCTTAATTCATCATAGAAAGGACAATATTAAAAAAAAAAAAAAAATTTGAGTTCACTCAAATCACAAAAATCACATCGTCTATGTTCCTCTGGATGTTTTTATTTCCTCAAGAGCCAGATCACAGATTCCTGTTCTTGACTGGGCAACCACAGATCTCTGACTTCTTGTTAAATTTACTATAACATGCTGTTCAGTAACACACTCATGCTTGATTTGGATAAATGTGCAGAATTTTGGTTTAAGTAGGAGCTCATTTAACCATTTTTCTTCATATGAAGAAGTAACTTTATTAAATAAATTTGATACAAATGAATATAAATGAGGAATGTCCAGGGTTTGACCAAAGTAAATGACATTTAAACTGATGAGTTGTAAAGTCTGCTGGCCACAGGCAGGATTGACTTCCTGTGGTGCTCTGTAGTGCGTTTTCAACTCATTGACCCCATTGATTATTGCATTACCACAGCCTTTACTTAATAACAAATAATGGCCTCTGTCATTTGAGTGTTTGTTACTGTGTAATCATTTATTCCTTTACATGAGTAGTCGTAAAACTTAAAAACTGATATTTTTGTTTTGTTTGATCAGTTTTAAGCTTTTGTTGTTGTTCATTACGGTCATCCTGCCCAGCCCTACCTTTGCTCTGAACATCACATTTTCTCAAGTTTCCTCGCCAGTCCTCCGCATCTAACAGGTGTCTGTATGGTTGGTTTTTCTCAGGAAATTAACGAGCCGAGTTTCCAGCAAATGGACTTTATCTGTGTATCACATTCAGCCATAACAGTCAGTGTAGTTATTGATTTTCAGAGATGCAAGATGAATTAACAGACACACTGCTCTCGCTCTGCACTGTCATTCACAATGAAGCCCTGGAGAGCTCTCATTCTTCTTGTTTTATGAACTTCTTATTGGTTTGTTGGGCAGCAATTAGGTAGAAGTGTAATTTCATAGGTGATATTAAATATGGGATGAAAAAGTGGTTGTGTTTATGTTATAACTGCGTGAGGAGAGAGAGAGAGAGAGAGAGGGCCTTTTAAAGATCAGTTGGAGCCTCATTCACTTCAATCAGAGGCATCATCCTGATTATAATTCACAGTTAATATGACTCAACTTAAACACCATGGCTGTAACTTCTCAGAAAACATAAGCCTGATTTGTGGTCAGTTCTTCTCTCCTCTCTGCTTCCACTCACCACTAACCTACCACACCACTCAACAGGCCATAGAAAGTGTTTGGGAATGGACAGAACCTTGTTTTAACCTTTTGTTGTTTGTTTTTCATTTAACAAAGAAATGTGGTCCAGATCTGACCAAGCTTGAACTGAAGCTGTTTGCGTCTATGCTAATTCCTGAACATGCAGTCACTTCCTGTTGTCATCTCTCTTGTAGCTCCTACCTCTTCCTGCTCTAAAGGATGCTGATTGGGCCGTGCCACTTTGGGCCGAGCACAATTGTTGTAGACTGGAGCTTGACAAGATGGATCTGCCTGATCGCAGTTAATCAAGCAGATCCAGCTTCTATGCAAGGTTATGCTATTGGAGTTAAAAAAAATCAAGAGTTTAGAGTGGGGAAAAACAACACAATTATACCCTTAAAACCACTAAACAAATTTTTACCCCTCACATCAGAATTTGATGATACTCTGAGGGCCAGATTGGAAGTTGATGATCACTGCCATACGTTATTATTTCAATGGAGTCAGTAAAAGCTCAAGCTAGTTGTCAGCTACCCTTGAATTAAATGGTGCTAATTTAATCAAGAAAAAATGTTACTTGTGGATTTCAGAAACATGTTGTGAACAGCTAAAGCCAAAGATAAGATGGACTGAGTGATATTAGTGTGTTTATTAAAATTGGTTCAAGGATCTCAACATTAAACAACTTCATCAGCTGTTTTTGTCATTTCATTCAGGCCTTAACATACAACTCAAGCATAGAGTGACAATTACAGTGTAACTGTATATTTCAGCCTTAATTTCCCCTTATTGATTTCACAAAAAGTGAATGTTTTTAACACAATTTTCTGTATTTATCTATTTTACAAGCATCAGCGCAGAAATAAAAGAGATACAAAAATATCAGTTTTCCCTGTATTTTCAGTCCTTTTTTTTGCAAAGCTATGAATTAAGGTGGTTGACCTGAGCAGCACTTATAAACACATATGACTTGTCATTTGAGACTATTGTAAACAATATTTACAGTATGAATTTAATATGACAAAATATTGTTTATGTTAATAGTGTAAATTCATAGGCCTTGTTCATAGTCTCACTGTACTCATTTTATTTATTTTTTCTTCATAAGGAAGTTGATATAGCTTAACGATTCTGCATGTTGCACCCTGCTTTCTTAATCTTTTACTTAATTTTCATGCTCTTATCTATTTTAATGTCTTTATTGATATTCCTACTGCTGCACTGTGTATAAGGGCAAACAATGGAATTTCCCCTTGTGGATTAATAAAGTATTTCTGATTCTGATTCTGCAATCATCGTACAAACACAATGTCCATATTCGCTGTCCAATTGCTGTCCAAAACCCGAACCCCTATTGTTAAAACTCCACCTGCTCCTCAGCATTCAGCTTCAGGTTCATGCCAGGGGCTTCAAGACAGACCCTCCAAACTCCCCAAATATTTGCATGTAAAACTGCAGAGCCTCATGATTTTATCCTCGATGCCGGGTCTCACGGTGATCTGATGCTGCTGTAAATATCTGGCAGTGGTGAATTGTCTGACTGAAACACTTTATATGTCCTCTCTTGTGTCCCCTCTTGGTGGCTTTATAACTAGCTGTCCCCTGAGGAAGATGATGTTTGAGGTGTTGACCTGTTTTTGCACAGATCCTGGACATGTGTGCCGCTCCGGGGTCAAAGACGGCACAGCTGATCGAGATGCTCCATGCTGACATGGACGTGCCCTTTCCAGGTCAGACATGAACTTCAGTCATTTTCTAAACTTTATTGTATGAATATGTGAGACCTTATTAATGCAAAATACATTGTTTGTGCCAAGAAGCAGGTGTCGGGGTTACATATGACAAAATAACATAGCCAGAGAACAGTTAAATGAGGATGTTAACCAGAAGCACTCCGAGAGCACAAACCTCCGCCAAGATAGCTCACATATTGCTGTTACATCTATAAGCAATAGAGCCATGATAAAGTTACCATCATAATATGATTCCTTGACCCTGAAAACCCACACCCAGCCCTCAGAATCATGTTGATATCATTATTAGTTAGACAGTTATTGAGCAAAAACAACTGGTAAAGGATGTGATTTTAGATTAGGGGTGACAGAAACAAGGTGAACCAGTGAGGTGAGTTATTCAGCCTCATGTTATTATAAGGCAACTTTGTGAGCTTGTTTTGTGTTTATTTAACAGTCTGTTAATCAGGCTCTTTACCAACAAACCATGATTTCAGCTGTTAGAAAATGATTCCAGTGCCTTTATTGAGTGACAAACATGTTAAACTCATATGATTTTAACAATTAAGCAGCTGATTAATTACCTCCATCATGAGGAAATTAGGTGGATTTTTGCATCTGGTTAAAATTATTTTTCAAATTGGATGTCAGTAAATAAAAAAGTAAATAAGATTTATTAATACAGAACTGCACATTGACATAAATATTTAAAAAGGAAATGTAAAGAGATGCAACAGACGAAATGATAGCAGATATAGAGGTTAAACAAACAGAACAGTCCAACAAATATGCAGAAAAGCACTGGCTGTGTTTAATAATAACGGTGCAAAAATGTTAGGAGTAGTGATAATAACAATACAAATATTAATGATGTTGACGATATCTGCAAAATCGATCAACAGCTTGGATGTATTGAGCTACTTTTTTCATGTTGCTGTAACCTAGCTGACTTGCCACCAGGCTGTAGCTATAGTAAAGTAAAGCTGATTTTTTTCATGAGTAACTTAGCTAACTGCAATTTACAAGTAGCTTGCCCTTCCCTGATGTCCTTTTTGAATTTAGTAATATTACTAGTTCCTCAGTACTATCTGTGTCTCATTTTGAAAGAAACATCTCTTACTTTATTTGTTTGGTGATATTTGTGAGGAGAGTCCGTATCAGTTTCCAATCTAAGTCTTTAACAAAATTGTTCCAGCAATTAATTAGTAACATTTACAACTGTTTTTAACCAATACAGACACCACAACAACTTCTTACATTTTGTCAAGGATTTATTGAAATTATTGAGCTAAAAACTTCTTCTTGAAAGTTGAATGTTGGTGTTGTGGCAGTTTTTGATTTTCACTTGAATCCTGTTGGTGTTTATCTTGACATTGTTTTAACCATTTATTTTTCCTTGTATCACTATTCAGGTAGAAAGTATTGGAACGTGATTTCTAGTCTGTAATACACAACCATTAACAACTTAACTCCCATTAACAATTTGGATCCATCCTGTTTCCCTCCAGAGGGCTTTGTTATCGCAAACGACGTGGACAACAAGCGCTGCTACCTGCTGGTGCACCAAGCCAAGCGTCTGAACAGTCCCTGCATCATGGTGGTCAACCACGACGCCTCCTGTATCCCTCTGCTGCAGATCGATGCAGATGGCAAGAAGGACATCCTCTTCTACGACCGCATCCTGTGTGACGTGCCCTGCAGGTCAGGACAAGGCTGAAGGACTGACTTGCTGCATCCCTGACACAGATTAGAGCGATACGCTAACATTTCTTTGTTTTCGTGTCTTGCTTCACTCCTGAGTCCTTGACAAGCAGATAAAAACCATTGTTTTGACTGTGTGTGCTGTAACAAGGAAGAGACGGCCAGAGCTAGCCCACCGCTAATTAGCTTAGCTCAAACTGGGAGTCAGTGGGAAGTGTTAGCTTGCCTCTGCTTGCAGTCATCAGATAAACTCTTTAGCAACTCTAAACGGTCCTGTGTGCTTGTTGTTACTCAGTGGAACCTACGTTTTTAAAAGAACCCGCCTACGTGTGGATGTAGCCCCTGTTAGTTAGTCTGATGGAGAAAAGGTTGAATGAGGAATAGAATAGAACAGCTGCTTATTGTCATTGTATAACTGGCATACAACGAAATTAGGGAGAGCACATCTCACCTCAAGTGCAGAATAAAAACACTTCTAGAATGGAATAAATAAAATAAAATAGAATAAAAATATAAAAAATGTATATGGCAGTGAAATGTTAGTATATGTTGGAAGAATAGCTCTTGCACAGAAGAAGAGTCCATATTAACAGATGGAGATTCAGCTTCTCTTCTTTTCTTACAGATGCAGGATATCATAACTCCTCCATGAATATCTAATAATATTGATTCTTATGTTTCATTGTGAGGTTTGTGTTCAAACATCTTTCTTCTACTCAAATCCATCTTCTCTTTATGGCCAACACAGCCTCACAAGTCTTCACAAATGCTGCAGGAGTTTGGCCAACTGTAGCACTGAAGCCAGGAGGCCCAGCCAAGCACAACATAGGGCGAGAGGATGTAGGAAAGCACTATTAAGACAGAGAGAGGGCCTGCATGCAGGCAGCAGCCATGTGAGCAGCCAGCTAAAGCTCAGTGCTCAGACAGCTTTTGCTTGGCAGACATTTTTGCCCTTGTGGTGGTCTCCCAGCCCAAGGCCAAATGGGATGTGTGTGACTGATGCTGCTGTCTGCTCTGTCTCTGCAGTGGGGATGGCACCATGAGGAAGAACATAGACGTGTGGAAGAAGTGGACAACAAGTAACAGCCTGCATCTCCACGGGTGAGTTGGGAGGAGAGGTGTGTTTGTGCTTTTTTGAGACAACAGGAATGTACGCACTCTTCTGGTAAACCAAATTGGCAGAACAAAAAGGGAATGTTGTGCGCTCTATCATGCTAATTTGAAAAGTTGGCTTGTTTTAATGTGCTTGTGCTTGTGTTTCTGTTTGTGGTTGCCAGGCTCCAGCTGCGTATCGCGGTGCGTGGTGTAGAACAGCTGGCAGTAGGAGGGAGGATGGTCTACTCCACCTGTTCACTCAACCCCATAGAGGACGAAGCTGTCATCGCAGCACTGCTGGAGAAGAGCGAAGGTAAAGAGCTCATGTAAACAATCCCAGTGCTACACGAGAGAGGGATCAAGTCTTTGTGTCTGCCTCCTTATCACTATTATAATGATCTTCTTCACTTTGCTGTTATTCACACCTTTATCAGCTTTATTTCAAACATTTAAAAAAACAAACATGGTTAGTCACCATAAACAAATGTATGCATATATACCAAAAAAAACAAAATAAAAACAAAGAAGGTAAAATATTGACGATATCTTGCTTGTGCAGCAAGTTTACATGCTCATAAAGGAGTAGGAAGAAGTATACATTTATTTAATCAAGTGCAACATTTACCATCTATTCAGAAACCAATGGTCATGATAATATATTGACTAAAATATATTATAAGCTTCTTATATACAAATGTACACACATTTTACCTTCAAATAATACTTAATTTCTGTACATATAATACACCTCTATGCACACACAGAAAAAAGGTAGCTGGCTTAAGGTAGCTTTATGATGTAGGTGTAATCAAAAAAACCTGCTTCCAGTCATTGCTATATGTCAGTATCGACATCTGAATCAGCGACCATAAGTTTTGAAATATCAGCATATTGGGTATTTGCAAAAAATCAATATCGTGCACCCCTACAAAATGTATTTATTATTGAATTAAAATATGTCTGATAATCATTTAAGTAGATTTGAATACAACAAGTAGGACAAACAACTAAATTATGATCCTAAAATGTACCAAAAATGCCCAAATGTGTTCAATAAAATTGTCCACAGAGAAGGGAAGTGGCAGTTTTATGTTTTTATGGTCAACCTTACAACTGTAAAATGGTGAATTTTATTACTCTGTGCATTCCTCAAGTGAAAGTTTAAGATAAATAACCTTCAGTTTACGTTTTAGTCGAGTTTTTTTGCATTTAGAGTAATTTATGCAAGTTACTTTGGTCGTTGTTGGTAATTTGCAAACAAGTGTTAACTAAGACTACAAAAATAGCTGTGATTAAAGTCAAGATGGTGATACCGCCTTAAAAAAATCCTGATAAATTTGTTTTTTACATATCGCACACCCCTAAAGTGAGTAAAGCTCTCTCTTGGTCAGTAGCTTTACATCTCACTCATAAATGCCCATAATCATCTGTTAATAATATAAGTTATGTCCACATTGAATCACTCATCTTTTTTTGACCAAATAAAGTCCTTCCTGTCCTCGTTGGCAGGCGCCCTGGAGCTGGCCGACTGCTCAGCTGATCTGCCAGGCCTGAAGTGGATGCCCGGGGTCACATCCTGGAAGGTACTGGCACACGTAGTCCTTCGCAGTCATTACAACAGAGTGACCACTCCTAAAACAAACCACAAGGGAAAACTGTGTTTAAGTCGTGGGAGCGTTTCAGCTTCAAAGCCAGACGACGTTTTTAAAGCTGACGTCCTCTCTGTGGATGGCTTTGATCGAGACTCAGCTCGTAATGACTGTTTTCTTTTCAGCTGATGACGAAAGAGGGCCAGTGGTACTCGGACTGGTCTGAGGTTCCAAGCAGTCGTCACACACAGATCCGACCCACCATGTTCCCACCAACAGACCCAGAGAAACTTGCTGGCATGCACTTGGAGAGATGGTATGTGTACTTTGAAGACTATTTCAATTTCAGGTCAATTCAGTTTTACTTGTTTAGCACATTTCATACAAGTGTAAGCTCAATGTGCTTCACAGAAGATAAAAACAAGCACAGGAAAAATTATAAATAAATAAATAATACAAATATTACAAAAAAAATTACAACTAATAAAAATAATAACAATAATAAATTTAAAAATAAAATAAAATAAAACAAAACAAGCTAACGAAAAACTAAGAGCCAAAAGCACGATATGACCCTGTTCATCTCATTATCCTGTAGTCACATCTGTCATGGGCAGGGGTCTGCAGTCTTGTATAATAACATACAGTTTTGCCCTTCAAAAATCCACAAAACACATTTGAACCTTTAAAATGGAGGCAGCAGCACATATAGACTCTTCATCATTCTGATCACATTAGATCTATGAGGAAACTGTTTGACCTCTTGACTTGATCGCTCTCTGGGTTGTTGCTTCAGCTCTGCATTATTGTTACAATTAGACCAAATTATTGAATCAATGCCTTATTTCTAACAGGGGTAGTCACCATAAACAAACACATGTATATACCAAAACAAAGGAAAACAATCAAGGTAACCGCTGACAACATCCTGCATGTGCAGCAAGTCCACATGCTCAAAAAGGAGAAGGAAGAAGTCTGAATTTATTTAATCCTACTACCTTTTATTACCATGACCTACTGTGATGGTTTTAATTTCAACATATTGATAATATTTACAAGATTCAACCACCTATTTAGGAGCCAATGTTCCTTATAATATATTGACTATAAAATGTTATAAGCTACTTATACACAGTTGCAAACATAGTATTTCACCTATACATATTTTTATAATTAACTTCTATACATATAATACAACCCATCTCACACACAGAAAAAGACATCTATATTTTCTTAGACTCTGCCATTACCGTCCTGGGTTAAACTGCTGCTCTTCGTCATTCTATTGATTTAAAGTTTGTGTTTTGAATATTCTTTAAAATTTGCTTATGCTTTTACTTTTCTTTAATTAGTCTATTAAACTGTTCCACAATTTAACCCCTGAGGTTGACACACACATGCTTTTTATTGTTCTGACACAATGTAGAAATTATATTTTTATAGATTTGAAACTAAAATTTAATAACAGTGTGTATACTTTGTTTTTATTGTGCACCCCTATGATCTATGGAAGCAAATATTGACCATAATCCAAATTATTGGATTAAATAAATTATTCATTTTTTTAGAATAAAGCTGCATTTTTTTGACACATAAAATGAATAATAAATAATCCAAAGTGCATTTTCATTTTTTTCTTCAAGACTGCTCATTCTGTGACTTAATAAAATGAAAAATAAAAGGACGTTTAAGATTTAAGTTTCTAAAGATGCCCCAGCAAATGGTTACCAAAATTCAATTTGAAATGTAAAATTTGAAAATTAAAATGCATTTGCCGTAGTGCTTTTTCATTTAACTCATAAAAAAAAACAAAAAAAAAACATAAGTCTTTCAAACTGTAAATAATGCACGTATGACCTTGGAACGAAAAAGCATTACTGTCAATGGATTTAAATTTTCAAATTTGACATTTCAAATTGAATTTTGGTAACTGTTTACTGGGGCATCTTTTGAAAATTAAAGCTTAAATATCCTTTTTTCATTTTAATAAGTAATTATAAGTAGTAATTATCATAAGCAGTAATTTAATAGGTAATTAAGTCACAGAATGAGCAGTCTTGAAGAAGAAAATGAAATTGCAGTTTGGATTATTTATTATTAATTTTATTTATGAGTCAAAAAATGCAGCTTTATTCTGAAAATGAAAAATCATTTCTGTTAATCCATTTTAATTTGGATTATGGTCCATATTTGCTTCCATAATGATCAGTCAATATTTTTCAGCCTTTATTATGATAACCTCCGCCAAGGAGGTTATGTATTTGCTGGCGTTTGTTTATTTGTTTGTTTGTTTGTTTGTTTGTTGGCAACATTACACAAAAACTACAGGATGGATTTTGCTGAAATTTTCAGGAGATGTTGGTAATGGCCAAACTTAAAAATGATTAGATTTTGGTGGTGATCCAGAAAACTGCCATTAGCGAACAGTCGTTTTTGGTCAATAACTGTCTAATAATATCAACATGATTCTGAGTGGTAGGTGTGGTTTTTCAGGGTTAATGAATCATATTATGATGGAAACTTTATCATAGAACTATTGCTTATAGATGTAACAGCAATATGTGAGTTACCTTGGTGGAGGTTTGCGCTGTCTGAGTGCTTTCTAGTTTTTATTACTGTAATTATCATTGTTATTATTCAAACTTGCAGTGGGGCAGTTTAACATACTTAATTGACACCATCAGGTGGGCCAGGGGTCCAAGGGTCTTCCTCTTTTTTAAATTTTTTTACATCATGAAATTGTCTTGTTTTCTTTGAGGCATCTTTAAAACTTCATTTATGTGTTTTCGAAGCTCATCTCACTTCAATGATGCACCAAATTCTGGGTTGTGTGAGGTTCACGGCATGAGCCTGAACGTGTGCCACAGTGTCACAGCTCACTTCTGTCTCTGTTCAGAAATCTCAGGACAGATGCTAATGCTATAGAGGGACCTGACTGTAGAAAGAGCCGGCCTTTTAAATCGTTTGACTGGTTGTCATGGTAACAGCAGTGTAGACGCTAGCTAGCAATATTGTCAGCATACTGCGACTTATTTTATCACTGAGTGATAAAATATGTTGCACATTGGTGACTGGGATATGCCTTAATGAGATTGGGTTAATGATGAGAAAAAATGGCCCGGACTTCAGAGGCCATCCATTCTTACCTGATCGAGACACCGAGTCTCTTTTCCCGGGAGAGCCTGAAATCTTCCAAGACACTTGATGCCTACAGCTACGTAACAGACAATCATGTTCAGGACATACTATTACACAAACTGAGCTGTGACACTGGCACACGTTCAGGCTCATGCCCTGTACCTCACACAACCCCACTTCAAAAAAAACCCCAAACTATCCCTTTAACAAACACTGACTTGTTTTCTTGCTCCTGTGCTTGTGAACAGTTAAGAGATGATAACTTATATAGTTTCATGTTAATCTTTATTTTTAAGTTTGACAGACTGGTGTCCTTGTTAACTGTCATACCTGATCAAGTGAAGGAGAGATGGAGAGAGTGAGGGGCCACATCATAAAACAAAAAACACCTAAATACTCTAAGTTTCACCACTTTAAAAATGAGGTCACAACCTTCAGATATTGTCTCCCCCCATTTCCTTCGTCTTTTCCAAAGCCCAGCTTGCTTTCATTTTAAATGGTTTGTCTCTCCATATTGGGAAAATTAGCTGAACAAAATGTTTGAAACACAACAGAGGAAGGCTACAATTAAAGACGCAGCAAAGATATGAAGCACATTGATCAATCAATCAATCAATCTCTACTTGTATAGCACCAGTTCATAACAAGTGTTATCTCAAGGCAGTTTACAATAGAGCAGGCCGAAGCCCAACTCTTCATTCTATAGGTACACATACATACATATATACAAACATAGTTGCCAGGTCTGTTTATTATAAGTGACTTTGGGTTTCTTTTTTGAAAAGTTGCTTGTAAATACTGGCTGTAGCGGGCTGCATTTTTTTGGGCTAGATCCAAAAGTGCAGTTGCTCAGTTGGCCTTGTTGTGCCCCCAAACCCAGGAGGGATCTGATGCACACTCTACCATCAAAATAAACTCGGTTCAGAAGTTATGCCAATTATTTTGTCCTGCTCTATACACAAATGTAGATTTTTCGGTAATAAGAGGGGCAAAAATGATGTTTCCACCAAAATGAAATCCTTATAGCCAGAATTAAGTTTATTTCTAATGTAGCTGTTACTGTTTTCACCACAATAAAGCTGTAGAGGATCAACAAAAAACTTAGAGAAAAGCCTGACTATGTCTGTTTGGTTACAAAAATCAAGGTTAGACAGGCTGTTTAGTGATAACAGAGTTATAAATAACAGTACCCCCTTCCTTCGCTTCCGCATAAAGAAAATGATGATCCACCTCCAAACAAAAGGATGTTGAATAAGTACATTAAGAGCCAAATAAGAAAAAATGTCATGTAGCTGAAAATTAAAACACAGTTTATGTAAATTTCTCTTTAAAAAAAGTAACATATCACATTAGAAAAGAAATTAGCTGGAGGTTGCTTGTTTTGGGCTTGTTTTTATCAACCTGGTTGCTTATTTCAGTGGAAAAATCTGGCAACACTGTATACGAATACATATAAATATATATTATACACATACACGCACCCAGAAATGTATCCATCCGGGAAGAGACATAGGGACTAGAATTACATTTGTCTCTGCTGAATATAGACTCACTCAATCAACCTTTAATGATATTCAGGTTGACAAGATATCAAATAGTAAACATGATCATTGAATGAAAAGATCACACACTTCTGCAGAAATGCGATGGGGTAATAGAAGTTAAATGCTAAACCCAGACCGATGTGGACTTTGGTGAGGGTGTGCTTGAGTAAGAACACACACTCCTAGCCTTAACTACCATTGAGGACACCGAGATCCAGACCTTGGCTATATCTTTTCAGAAATGCAATTAAGTTGCATGAAAATTAACTTGCAGCAATATCATCACTGTTATGCTTGTGTTCGTCTGAAGGTGATGCTCAGCTTGCTGTAACTATATAATCTTTGGTCAGCACACCGTGTTTTAGGCTGTGAGCAGGTACACCCTGTCCAGGCCAAATTCAGAGTGTCATTTCACAGATCTAAAAGTGTCTTTGGGCACCTGTCTATGTAAGACAGGATTTGGACACTTCTCTGATGCAACCGATAGTTTTAATCGCAAAGCTTCATGATTTTTCCACTCTGTGAATTGCCTTGGTCCATCCGGTGTTAATTTTGTTGACTAATTATTTTTGTCAGTTTTCGTCAACAACCTTTTTTCCCCTGGCGAAAACTAGACAGTAACTAATAAAACAAGTGCACATGGACAAAAACTATAACTAAATCAACTGGCATCAACAAATAAAAACTAGACTAAAATGTTTGACAGAGACTTAATCCAATCAGACCTAATTTCATCATGTAGAAAGTGGAAACAAGTTAGGAATATATCCAATCACAGCTACTTTGGTTGTGTGGAAAGGTTGGATGAGTGAAGAGGGACATCCAGTCGCAACTGCCTTAGCTTCATGGTGGTGGAATAAGTTGTGGAGCGATCCAATCAGAGCTCCTCTCTTTTTGAATTGATATATTCATGTATAGTGTTTGTAACACCAGTATATATCCACTGGGTGGCGCTGCTGTACATGAATATAATTGTTTGAAAACTAGAAAAAATCAGAAGTTAATTGTTCCTGCGTTGCTCCTGAGAAATCTAACAATAATAACATACATCGCAGTAAGAGAAAATCTTCTCACATATTTCCAGATCCTCTAACAATCATAATTTAGTTGAAGGAAATAAATTTGACAATAAAAAATGTATCTATGATTCCTCAGAAAACTGAGTCGACAGCTAAATATCTAAATTTTGCTCTCTGTGATGTTTTCATATGAAAAAACAAAAAAAATTGTCACAGAAATGAAATAATCCATTCACGCCCAGGATAACCCTTAACAGGCAAGCCAACCAGCAGGTTGACTTGTATATCTGCTTCCCGGTGGGTAATCTGAAAAATAAAACCTGAAATGTTGCTCAATGAAGGAACACAAGTTTACCAACAAATAATTTTTTGCAAAAGTATTTCTTAGTTTGGAAGTAAAAGGGTTAAAGTGTTAAATTTCCCTTATTTACAAAATATCATGTAGATTAATGTGACTACAAATCTGCAGGTCTACAGCTGCTCCAATGTGTCATGTCCATCTCTCATGTCCCTATTAAAGTCCAAAATAGGTCCAAACAGTG